>VDFB02285373.1:0-20330 GCA_007258455.2 Sequoia sempervirens
ATGGTGAAAATCCTAGGTATTTATAGGAATAGATGACATTTATAATTTGAAGTTTGAATGTTGAAATTTCCACACTCACATATTAAAAATTGGTCTGTGATATAATAGGGGGGCCCATATATCCTAGGGTATATGGGTCCTAGCCCTATTTTCTAAGACACAAAATATTGGGGGAAAAATATGAATTACTTGTTGTGGCAACAAAAATTGAACTCCCTTCTTTGACATGGTACAATTTCTTGCCTAATTTGGACCTATTTTGGTACCTTGCATTAAATACCCTTTAAATAATTATTAATAGGCCCCTAAGACCCTATATTTTGGATTTGAAGGCTTATTTTAGCTAAAATCCTGATAAAATCAACAAAACCATTAATTTTTCTAACAACCCATTATTGGCCCACCTTGAAAATCTAGGGTGGAACTCATATGCCACCTTGGGCATATGAGTCCCCCTAGGTGGGACCCATATGCCACAAGTGGCATTTCAGTCCCATGTGGCCTATTTTTGGGGTTTGAGCAAGAAATTCAAGTTTTTATTTCAAAAATTTGGTTGATGTCGGCTTTTGAGATCTAAATAATGGTAAATTAGGTATATTTCCTTTATAAACAAGATTCTAAGTCATTATTTTTAATCTAGGAGAGTAATTTCAAGATCTAAGCATTCACAAGCACTCAAGCATTCTTTCACAAAAGCATTCAAGAGAAAGTAGCAAGAAAAGTTGAAGACTTGGAGTAGCATTATAGTGTTTTTTTAGGTCTTCAAGCTCATTTCCATTCAATATCTACCATTTTCAAAGATTGATTATGGTTTCCTATGGTGAATCATGATGTATTCTAGGTTGGGGAGATCCAACTAGCCATCAAGCCAAGCCTAATAACTTGTTTCCTGAGTGATTCCATCCTCTATTATCACTCTACTTTCAGCCTATGGAAGGTACATGTTCTATTATGGCTTATTAGGGTGGTTAAGGATCCCAAAGTGAGTCATTCATCTTCTTGCTTCATTCATGCATCTCATTCTAGCATATTAGAATAGGGTTGCATTGCATTTTAGATTTCCTAATCTTAGATGTACACTTAAGATTAGGTTTTTTTTTCACATTTACATTCAAGATTCATTGTTTCTATCTAGGTTTAAGTACCAAACTATGGGTTTGACCAAGGAAAACTCCCCATAAGAAAATCAATACTCTACTTTATTTTGCAGGGATTATTACAAGTTTAAATCTAAAAATCATGTTGAAGGAACAAAGTAGAGATTGGAGAGAAGATATGGACTTTGAATTTTCTAAAAAGAAAAGTGAGATTGATATGCTAGAAGTGGTGTATGAGTCCCACTACATGAAATTTTCTAAATTTTTTAATATCCTTGGTGAGCATTGCCAAATTTTTGTTCATTCCTAGAAACCCTAATTTGGGACCAAATCACCCAAATTGGCGTATGAGTCCCATTTGACATTAAATATAGCATATTCAAAATTTTAGGTCTTCAATCAAGTGGCTACAGGTTTCCAGGTGCCCCTTTATACTTTTCCAACTTTCTATTCTATTTTAGATTCATTACTAGTCTTTCCAAGCCCTAGCTTGGTGGTGAACCCCTCTTTAGTCCCTAATCAGACCCTAGGACACCCTATTCTAGACTTCTTTCCTTCATTACATCCTTGGATTAAGATCTCTAGGGGTTTCCATGAGTGAAACTAAGTGGAATCGATACTAACCATAGTGTTCCATCTCCCAAAAAGATAAAGCCCCATATTCCCAAATGTTTCATTTTGGGGAACCTACATTTATAATATTTCATTTTTTAATATGGAGTGCATCATCATCCTAGATCTAGCTTACATTAACATTGCATTTGGGTTTGCTTTAGTTAATTGGAATTCTAGGAAACTTCTAAATATTACATTAGTGAAAGTGCATATTGTTGGCGATGATTTTACTCGTAGTAAACAAGGAGAATAAATTCTTCACTGACAAGACCGCAAAGAGCCTATCCTTCTTGAAAGATATGGAACAAAGAAAACATAAAGGGAAATTATACATTTATAGGACAAATATTGGCTTTTGTTCAATCCTAATTCTATGATAACCATGTCGTGGTTGCACTAGGGTCGCTCTCGGGTAATGATGTGATATTGTTGTTAATATCAAAGGGACTATGGCTATTCTCTAAATATTTTAGATATGCATTCAAAATTGAAAAAATGAGTTAAAACATCATGAAACCAAAATATTTGTCATAATATTTCATGAATATCACAAATTATTTGCTATCATTTAAGTAGATTTAGCATTAAGCATTCAACAATTATATGGAAAACAAAGGATTTTCAACAAAATTCCTTCCATTCATTTAAATTTTTTGAATATTTTCAAATATTTAAACATCTATTCTAAAACAAAGTATAAAAAATTAGCAATTTTTAAAAGTTTCTCTTGACTATTCTCCATGGATGCCCTGAAGAATTAATTAAAATAGAGCAAACCACTTTATACTTCACCAGATTACTTCACAACTACATATAAAATGGTGCAAGCTTTTAAAGAGAAGGGTTTCATTTCTGGACACCAAGTAGGTTTTGTATGCACCCTTAAATGACGTAGCATACAATCTTGTTTAGCCGAACTAACAAAACTAGCTATAAATTATACTGATATAGGTAGCTATTTAATAAGCTTTGATATTAATTAATGTCTATGTGCATATAAATTTTTATGTTGGAATGGTTCAGAAAATGGGAAAAAATAACAAAACTTAAAAGTTTATGCTCCTCCGACATCCAAAAATTTCAAACTTAAAATAAAAAAGAAGATCCTGTGGCAATTTATAGAACAAAGGCTCAAACAAGATAAGGAAACTACATGAGAGGGAATCCAAGGGACCAATCTCATCAAGGCACATGGAATATAGTGACCAATAGGAGAATTGCAATTGAAGTCAATGGAAGTCAACTCCAATCACTCAATGAAGCTCTTCAAGTGTTAATTTGGAATCTTCACTAGGATGATACTTTGAATCATGATAATATGTAGGAGCTTTCCATATATTTAGAATGATAAGGTGGAATTTTCACCCCATACACTTTTCTTGACTCTAGTTCTATCACTCTTAGGAATGGGTTCTCCCAAAAATTAGCATTTGTTCCCATCGCATGTGAAATACCAAGATCCCCAACATTTATGTGGACTCAAAGCCATCTACATTATCACCTCCCAAAGTGATCAAGCCAAACTAAAAATTATTTGATCCATGATTCAAGTTTTCCTGACCATCCATACCTGAGCTTTGCATCACAGTTGATATCTCCTACAATCACAAATTCCACGCATGAAATCCTTTAAAAAAAAACATTTATAATGTCTCATGTAAATAAAACCATTATTCCAATGTTAGTACAAAAATCTCATAATTAACACGCCTTTTAAAAGCATATCATGAATCCTCATGCATACACCAGATCACCGAGATCATTAAACATTTTAAATTTCACATTTTCACTCTACATTATAACCGAATACCTAGTATTTAGCTTTTACCCACTTACTTTCCTAGACCTTAGTTATACCAAAACTCCACTATACTGGAACACTTTATACCAAAATGCTTCATACCAGACTAGAGCCTTCTGCTTGAACTTCACATTACCTTTTTCCTTTTTCATGTTTTTGGTACCCAGTTTCTAGTGCCTAAAACACTTACAATACAAAATCCTTTATTATCAAAGATTTTCTCTTTCACCTCTGGTGATCTTTCAATTTGCTAGTTCCTACCATAAGAGTTACACATTTTTCACTTGGGTCCCCAAGTCTTTTCAGTGTTGGGGTGTGTTGTGATACCACACAACAACTTGCAACCAATAAAACCAAATTTAAACCAAACTTGAAATTCAATCACCAGTTGTAAATTAAAACTTATACATATTTTAAAACAATAAATTTCTACCTTTACCTAGATTCTAGCATAAAAAAGTAAAACTCCACCAGAAACATTCGTGTGTGCTCTAATTAATTCTAGTTTTCAGAACTTAGTAAAAAGAATCAGTTCATTAACATTGAACTACATAATATAGTGATCCTCCAAAGCCAACCATGGATAGAGCCTTGCTTCCAGTCAAGCATCCATAGCCCCAATAAGGTTATCTTCGTAATTCCCCCAAGCATAGCTCTATTGCCAGTTAGGCATCCATAGCCCCGGTAGAGTTATTTGGATAGCCTAAAGAGTTGATATATATATATATATATATAAATATATTTCTTTTTTATTTTTTATTTTTTATTTTTTTAGAATAGCAATGATAGCACATTTTCACTTTTGATATTTCAATAATAGCTCATTTATCAACTTGCAAGAAATGAAGCACCACTATTAGGTTGGGAATTAAAATGGTAGCGAAGGTTACTTTTTGATTCTTCATTCAACGTAAATCCCTTCATCAATTCACTACTTCCCAAAAACTCATTTAATGATTCCTTGTAGGTGTGTGTTTCTAGCTAAATTTTACTAACTTATGCCAAATCCTAGCTAACTATAGCTTTCTATATGTTTAAAAAAATGCATAAATTAAAATTTAGCAATAAACAACTTAATTACCAAATTTAAATCTAAATTTAGAAACATTAGTTACACCCTTCCAATTAAATTTTATGGCAACTAATAAAATTTTTGCTAGCTATTTTGACTTGACAAAGCTGCACTTCATTAATGGATCAAAAATTTCATGATTACCTTAAAACACGATCACACTATTTTGTATTAAATTTGCATGCCTTATTCAACACATATTATCTCTTCACTTACTGAAGTGATAACGTGTATTGCTTTTCCAACTTCATTCTCTTGTGTATTCTACACACATAAGCACCTCCATAATTAGTACAACTCCTTTTAAACAATTTGAAATAATCACTATTAATTTCAAAATCTTCAACTTACTTGATTCATAATTTTCGTACTAAAATTTTAAGCAATTTCACTAGATATGTGTAAAGAATTAATTTGATTTAACCTTTAATTATGAAGATTATTGTTTAGCTCCCACCTTGCTTATAGTTTCCAAAAAAAAAAAAAAAAATTACTCAAGGAAACTATGCACCACAACTTCTTTACAACTCTCTATAAATTCATGCATCTCTTCTCAAATTCTTCACACTTCTCTTTTATTTTCCATTTTTTTTTTAGTTTTTGTAAATCCACTATTTTTCTTCGTATTTGCTTCTTAGCCATGGATACTCCAATTTTCTTAGGTTGTTCTCGTAGATAGAATGTTTTCTTAGGAAACTTATCACACCACAAAGGATTGAAAAGGTCTTCTTTATTAGGAATTCTAGCTTCACTGTGCCAAATTTATGCTTAGTCCTTGGGGAAAGATATGTTGTGTCCAACTGCTACTTTCATTTCTACTCTAACATTGCTTCTCACTTTGTAGCATCATTTCTGGACATTGGGCTACCTGTTGAAGATATTTGTGCTACTACGAACCTAATAGTGAAAGCTGAATTCTTGGAGAATATGGATACTATTTTAGCTGTTGCACATCTGACCATTGAGATTCACTCCATGGATGACATTTCTGGGTTCCTGGAACATGGGGAAGTGGTTCCACTTTGGTCCTTTCTTACTGATCTCCATATCCAAGACTTTGAAACGCAACAGGAACTTGCCTACATAGGTTATTTAGCCCTAATAGAAGAGGTGTCCCACATCAACTAAATAGCTACTATCGTCTACAACTTTTCTCACTCTTCTTTTTACTCTTTTTAAATTTTTTTGAACAAGTATTTTTTGATATCTCATGTATATACATCACACACACACACACACACACACACACACACACACACACACACACATATCTTTTGGTACATTTTAAAGCATGTTTTACTGTAAATGGCTTTATTGTTTCTCTTTCTCATTTCAATTTTGCAAAATGTTTGAATTCACTCTCATGCGTAAGATAAACTTAAGCAGGATTTGCTAATGTAGAGGCTAGACAAAAGAAAAGAACAAAAAAAAACAACAAACAAAATGAGGAAAGAAAACAAAACAATCACAAAACCCTACAAAAAGAAAACTAACCCTCACTACCCTAACTTTAACATAACAAAAGATTAACTCTAATAAAGCAATTTATTTCAATTTCCACATCTATTTCTTATACAGTTTTAGTGTCAATTATAGTAGATTTGTCTTTAAATTCTCTTATCAAAATTTTCAATATTCTACTGTAAAAATGGATTATCTAGACTTTTTTGCATTTAAACACCATGAATTCAAAAGTGTACTTACCCACAATTTGGCTCAAATGTATGAAACTAATCTCATTAGAGATTGATTGCACACATTTCATCTGATGCAACCATACTGTACCTTCCTCTAGCCCTGGTCCATTTCCATGAAAGGCTACATTTATTTCTCTGCTTCCTCCTCTTTTGAAAGTATTCATATTTTTGGCCCTATATTCACTTTGCATTTTGTTAGACCACGATATATCAGTACTTATATTACTATCAGAAAGAGAAAAAGTAAAAACATGATATTTTGTATCTTGTATAAAATTAGGAAAATGCCTTTTTATAGTTGGTGAATTTCCAACTGAAGCACAATGCATGCTTTTCTCGCTCGATTTTCCTCCTCCATCTCATTATCTGCATTTTTCATGTATACAGGAAATGATGATTCATAAATTTTATTTCCTCATTTGTGATGAAATATCTCCAGATATCAACATTCTCGCCTATTTTCCTGCAAAGCGTTAAAATTTTCTTTATAATAAGCACAGTTTTCCAACTATTTTGATATATCGGTTGATTTTTTAATATTTCCAACTTCACTAGGGAATTTTTTTTTCTCATTAACAATCCATTTCTTTTAGTAGTTAAATTTTTTTTTGTTAATGGAATCACTCTACATATGGCCAAACAAACCCTAGTTAAAAAAATTCACACTCAAGTTCACCATGGTCAGTTGTATCATGAATTCTACACTCGGTGACTCTTCTCTAAAAGTAAAAAAATCAAAGGATGAAGTTTTTGATTAAGGATTTTGAAAATTCTTCAAACTTCCATCATGAAGACCAAATTGTATCCAATTTCTCAATCATGTTTTCCAAACTTAGAACCAATGTTTTGAAACACACTATGCAAATTCTAGTAAATAGTGTGGAATAAATTCTTCACAAACAAGACCACAAAGAGCCTATCCTTCTTGAAAGATATGGAACAAAGACAACCAAAGTTGAAATTCTACATTTATAGGACAAAGATTGGCTTTTGTTCCATCCCAAGCCTTTGATAACCAAATCATCATTGTACTAGGGTTGCTCTTAGGTAATGATGTGATATTGTTGTTAATCTCAAAGGGACTACGATTATTCTCTCAATATTTTAGATATGCATTCCAAATTGAAACAATGAGTTCAAACATCATGAAACCAAAATATTTGTCATAATATTTCATGAATATCACAAATTCTTTGCTATCACTTAAGTAGATTTAGTATTAAGCATTCAGTAATCATATGGAAAAAAAAGAATTTTAAAAAAAATTCCTTCCATTCATTTAAATTTTTGTAACATTTTCAAATATTAAAACATTTATTATAAAGCAAAGTATAAAAAAATACTGAAAATTAAAAGTTTCTTCCAGTTATTCTCCATGGATGCCCTAAAGAATTAATTAAAATAGAGCAAACCACTTTATACTTCACCAAATTGCTTCACAACTACATTTAAAATGGTGCAAGCCTTTAAAGACAAGGGTTTTGTTTCTAGACACTGAGTAGGTTCTGTATGCACCCTTAAATGACACAACATACAGTCTTGTTCGGTCGAACTAACAAAATGAGCTACAAAAGATACTAAGATAGGTAGTTATCTAATAAGCTCTGATATTAATTAATGTCTACATGCATAGAAATTTTTATTGCATAATGGTTCAAAAAATAGGAAAATAGAACAAAACTTAAAATTTTATGCTCCTTTGACATCCAAAAATTCTGAGCTTAAAATTAAAATGAAGATCCTCTAGCCTTTTATAGAACACAAGGCTCAGACAAGATAAGGTAACTACATGAGAGGAAATCCAAGGGACCAATCTCATCAAGCCACATGGAATATAGTGACCAATAGGACAATTGCAATTGAAGTCAATGGAAATCAACTCCAATCACTCATTGAAGCTCTTCAGGTGTTAATCTTGAATCTTTGTCAAGATGATACTTCAAATCATGATAAAATGTAGGAGCTTTTCATATATTCAGAATGATAAGGTTGAATTTTCACCCCCTACACTTTGCTTGACTCTAGTTTTGTCACTCTCAGGAATGGGTTCTCCCAAAAATTAGCATTTTTTTCCCATCGCATGTAAAATACCAAGATCTCCAACATTTCGGTGGACTCAAAGTCATCTGCATTATCACCTTCTAGAGTGATTGAACCAGACTAAAAATTATTCCATCCATGATTCAAATTTTCTTGACTGTCCATACCTAATATTTGCATCACAATCGATATCTCCTGCAATCACAAATTTCACACAATAAATCCCTTAAAAAAAACATTTATAACATCTCATGTAAATAAAACCATTATTCCAATGTTAGTATAAAAATATCATAATTAACACACCTTTTAAAAACATATCGTGAATCCGCATACATATATCGGATCACCGGGATCATTAAACAAATTTAAAATTTCACATTTTCACTCTACATTATAACCTAGTACCTGGTACCGAGTTTTCAGCTTTTACCCACTTACTTTCTCAAACCTCGGTTATATACCGAAACTCCACTATACCAGAATGCTTTATACCGAAACACTTCATACTAGACTAGAGCCTTTTGCTTGAACTTCACATTACCTTTTTCCTTTTTCATATTTCCAGTACCTAATTTTCGATGCCCAAAACACTTACAATACGACATAATTTATTATCAAAGATTTTCTCTTTCACCTCCAATGATCTTTCAATTTGCTAGCTCCTACCATAAGAGTTACACATTTTTCACTTGGGTCCCCAAGTCTTTTAAGTCTTGGGGCATGTTGTGAGACCACACAACATGTATATAAGTTGCATTTTTCAATCTTATGTCATTGAATTTCATCTAAAATTTTCATTTTCACTTACCTTAGACATCACTCAAATAGAAAACATAACATTCACACAAAATCTTCTAAAAGCGGTGAAAAAACCATAAACTAGGACTCATACACCCCTCTATGCGATTTAATCCCAATACAAGAGATTTTGTCTAATTTCTAGGTATTTTGTGCTAACTATTATACATTGTTTAGACCCCTAAAAACCCTAATTGGGACTCATATTCCCCTTTGGGTGATTTAGTCTCGTTTTAGATTTTAAACTACATTTTACAACATTAAATTCTCTCTTTCTATGTTTCAATTTCCTACTATTAGTTAGTTGTTTTAGTTTGTAGAAGTTTTTATTACATTCATTTCATTAGATATAGCATAATTTACATTCATTTCAATTCTGGATATAATTAGATCATTTTACTTTTCATTTTCATCATTAGTTCATAGTTCAATTAGATTAGATTACATTTGTGATTCATTAGAAAACCAAAATACCTATAAACCAATGAACCACTTGGAGAAAGCATAGTTATTTGAGTATGTCAAATCTCTTTGTCCAAGTTAACCTAAACCTCAATCCTTTTAGTAGTGATGAATTTGGAATGTTAGATGAAGCCCTTAAGGACTTCATCTCACAAGGTTCATCCACTAAGGCTTGTTAAAACAAATCAAAACCAAGAGAAGTTAACGTGATTCAACCTCAACTTATCATTTACCCACCTGAACACACAAATCTCAAACTCAAAAAAAACCCGTTTTCACCCTTAAAACACCTAAGAACAATTTTTTGCAACAATCAAGTTATAATACCATTTCTCATACATATAACACTAGAAACAATCCGCAACCAAATCAACCAACTACATCTTTACCTTTTCCTAACCCCATATTACCTATTGCTCCTCATTTTCCTTTGAATAGTGGGGATGAGTACTATCTTGTTGAACAACTTAAGAACACTCCAACAAAGATATCCCTATGGGACCTAATTCAAAATTCACCTAACTATCACACTATGCTTCAAACTGCCTTGCAACAAGTTGTGATCTCTTCTAGTACAAATACAAATGATGTGGTGGCTCTAATTTTCAAGGAATGAATGTAGTTAATGTAGACATTAATTTTCACTAAGATGAGCTACCTCCTTTGTAAATGAGAAAAAAAAATGATGCATTCATGATAATAGCTATCTTTGATGGATAGGGAATAAAAAGAATGCTTGTTGACAATGGCTCCTCCCTTAATGTGTGTAGTGTGATCCTTTTGGCTAGACTTGATGTGGAAAAATAAAAAAATAAACCCGAGTCATTGTCGATTCGAGGATTTGACAATGTAGGAAATAAATTGCTTGGTGTAATTACTTTACCTATTACAGTTGAAAGGGCCTTGACAAAGATGAACAAGAAGACCACGCAAATTTTCTTCATGACTTTCTTGAACTTTTTTCTTTGACTTATCCAGATATGTCCATAATTGATGCTAGGATAGTGATGCACAACATAGTTCTTGTTAAAAATGCTAAATCGATATAACAAAAGATATATAAAGGATGAATCCTAAGATAGCCTTACTAGTTAAGGCTGAGATTAAAAAAATCCTTGATGACGGATTTATCCGACTGATTGAATATTTTCCTTAGATCTCGATTATTGTTGTAGTCAAGTTATAAAACATTTTTTCTTTGCCTCAATTTTTTATCTTTGGCCTCTTTTTATTTTCGATTTTTGAGATGTCTAGGTTTATATAAGGCCAGATAGAAAGATAGGAAATGCGCCACATAGTGGTTGCATGACTTTCTTGTATCTTTTTCCTTTCAAAGGAGGGCCCGGGACACACATGAGTTTGGAAGAAGTTTTCTCCAATTTTTTTTTGGAAACTAGAAGATCTCTGCCCGCATGATGTGTCATCTCTCCGATGCAGGAGGATTTTACCTCTTGTATGATGATATCTTTTGTGGGTCTATCGGAGCTTACTAGCCTTTCTTTTCTTGGTTTTTGTGACTGGAAGTTTGGATTTGGCACCTCGAGGTAATGTAATTGGTGAACAAAACCTTTTTCTAGAATATTCTTAGGATTTGATCATCTATGAGCCCCCATCTTTTCTCAATATGTAAAAGACATAAATGCAGTAGCTGAGAATTGATGAGAAAAGGTCTTTGTGACCTAACCAAGGATCCATGATCAAATTGCAAGCTATCAAGTGACGAAATCTGGCGGTATGTGTTAAGGTGGTGCTTTCTTCTTTTGGTAGCTATAAAAAGAGGGCAACAAAACAATGAAGGGTTGGATTCCAAGTGATTTTTTCTTGGCTAAGAAAAGTTTCTTTAGTTTTCTTTGGATTTTTAGAATTTTTTTCAAAAGAAAGTTACAGAACTACTTTACTTTGGCATGTTATCTATTAAGGTTTAAACTATTGTCAGTTTGGCATTTGACCTCTATTTCAATGTTCATTTGATAATTAAAAACACAAACTATTGAGGAGAATGTGTTGAGACTATGCATGTATGGCCTTTTTCAAGCTTTCTTTCTTTATATTGTTATTCTGAATGAAACACTATGTCTTGCAAGATGGATCTAGATAGTTTAAGTAGTGGATTTCTATATTGTATGCTCTATGGTGGAGTGATAGCCTAGGAGAATTAGACTATTTCATTGGAATTCTCTATTTTTTTGAAAGTTGTTATTTTATTGTACTATGTTGTATTAGGAGGAAGAGTTCATGTGATTTCTGAGATATTGTTCTGATAATTGTAAGAAGTCTTTATTTTTGATCGAACCTTAATGAACACTTCCTATGAAAAGATTTGAAAGTCTGCACTATGCTTGAAGTTAGCCTTTGTTGTTTGTTCTCTTTCCAACAATGAAGGGTTGTGGCATTATGTGTGTATTTATATCACTCATAAGAATGATTTGAGTTTGAAATGTTGTGAAAGCTTTGGTGCATCACCTTTTATGTTTTATGTTTACATTTCCTTCTCCCCTTATCTCAAAACCCCCAAAGAAGAGCCATCTTTCTATAAAAATACCAGAGGTATTCAATGAGATGCAATTTGTTCCCAACTCACTGAATTTCCCATAAGACTGTCAGAGAGGCACAAGCTTTGATGATCAACAGTTCTTTTTATGGCATGTCTGGTGGTACAAGAAGTTTTCCGAATGCTTGATTAGAAGTTAGAAATATTTCTTGAATCAAGCTAAGGAAGGAAACTGGAAGTTTCATACCCAAAGTCCAAACAAGAGCATCTTCGAGAGGTCACTTCTAGTACTCTTAATTACCTACCTCAAAACCTAGGAGGAGAAGACTTACATGTTTTGTATCACCTGTAATTAGCAATAGAGAAATAAGTAAGAATACCTATATATCCGATTCATCAAAATCTTTTCTCTATGGCTCACGTCCCTACCCCTAGTCCTAGGAACTTCGTAACATGGGATAGTGGTAGTCCACTACAACCACCCACATCCCCAAATGTATGGCCTACGATACCTACTAATGCCCTCAAGGCTAGCTCTAAATTCTCTGAAGAAGATTTAAAAACTCCTTCCGTACACTTGTAATATATAGAAGAGGTATGTAGGGTACATAATAAAGAAAAGGAAAATATCACTCTGAGGCTGTTGGCCACCTCTTTCAAAGGAAAAGCCCAAGATTCATAATGATATTTGGTTTCAGTTTCCATCATTTCTTGGGAGTAGCTTGGAGAGCACCTATTCGAAGGATTCTTAGAGAAGGAAGACCATTCTTCATTGCTGCAACAACTGATTACCATCAAGAGAGCTCCGCATGAGGACATGAATGACTTCAACACCCGATTCCATAAGACCTAGAAAAGTATTCACGTGACTGATCGACCTCATACTGCCATGAAATTCATGTTCTATTTAAAGGCTTTTAACTCCAACATCATAGTCATGATAACTTCCATGGGAGGAGATATCTTGTCTGACGCTTATAAGGTGGTGCACATAGAAAATAGTCTGATCACTGTTGGGAAGCTCCCACCATGACCCCCTATGCCTATGTTCATAGAACTTTCTAGAACATCTCAATAAGAAGCTTCTCCAAGCACTTCCACTATGCAATTGACATCGAATGCGCTACAATCCATGTATGTGTATCCCGCTACACAAAGCAGTATGTCAAGCTCCAACTCAATTATGATGGATATTAATGACATAAAGAGTCTCATGCAAAAAAATTCTAATGATTTGGCTATCATCAAGTAGTAGCAGGTGATGCCCCCAAAGCCAAGTGCTCAAACCTATGGTGGAAGCAGGCCATCCTATCAATAGAACACATACCGAGGGGTTTTCCTGAGGAGGAGGCCAACAAATGACACTCACAAACTAGATAGTTCTGGTCACCATGTCAGTTCAAATGGAAAAGGAAAACTAGAGTAGAGAAATGATTCTAGGTTAGAAAAATTTGGTAGAAGAAGAGAATGTGTGGTGTTTCCTACGCAACAATAACCATGTGCCCCAAAATTTCCCAAGGAGGAGCATGTAATGAAAGATAGCAAAACAAAGAGGGAAAGGTGTACTTCCAAATACAGATGAATACGACTCTTCCAAAATGGAGAATTCTTGTTTTAGAGGATAGATGCAAGGGATGTCTCTGGAGCAAGAGCTAGATATTGCACCTGATTAAGCGTTATTCTCATGGATGGAGGAACAAGATGTGGTATTCACAAATGAAGCTCCTATGACTAGCACTCTATAAGTACAATCAAATTACAACACAAGGTCTAAAAGAAGGTTCACCAAAGAATGCATTCAACAACCTCTGCCATTACCTCAACCACATCAACAACCGTCACAAGAGAAGTAGTTTTTATAGACTTTCATCTAGCCTATCCTGCAATCACATAATCTACCATGGCCTATGAAAAGGATGAGTGAAATAACAAACCCAGTCATGTCAGAAATTTTTCTTCTGAAAACAAGAGAAATACCATTTTTTAAGCTGAAGTCCCAAGCGGTTGAGATGCTTAACATGGTCGAGCAATTGAATAAGGTTCCCACCAATGTATCATCGTGGGACATCATATCTATCCCCAAACAAAAAACTCTTCTTTGGGAAGCATTGAATAAAGAAGAGAAAATGCCTCAGACGGGAGTGGATCCTATATGTGATCAAAGGAGAGAAAAGGTACCCATGTCAGAACCTCAAGCACCAAAAGTCACAGCATATGCAAATGACGTGAGAGATGCAAAGGAAAAAGAGGTAAGCAGGCTAAAGCCCACACCTTTATTTTTAACACTTGTTGTGGGAGATAAGCTTTTGCATAACAATATAAACAATTTGGGAGATAGTACAATTTTCATGCCATTTGAAAAAGTGGTGGATACCTTGAAGCTAAAGTATGAGCCTCTTGAAAAGGGAATCATGAAACTAGATGGGAAGAAGGTTCTGACCATTGGTCAGATAAAGGACTTGCCTCTGACCCTTTTCTCATGCCCAAGACAAATGGTCATGTAAGAAGTAGTAGTGATAAACATTCCACCCATCTTTGGAATGTGTCTATCAAGAGATTTCACTACCAAGCTTGGAGGATTCCTAACACTTGACTAGACCCACCTTATATTGTGAACCAAGCATGAGGCAAAAATGAAGATTCTTTCTAAATCTTTACATCCCAAACATATTATGGAAAATGCATAGTCTTATGCTTTGAAGCTGCACATACTTCCATCTCTCAACGGGAGAAATATTGTGTAGAAATGTTAGAAGATGAAGAGGATACAAGTGAGTGAACTCCCAAAGAAGAAGTGTTGCTCAACCAATTCATTGATTCTAATCCATTCGATAATTTCCATGTGATAGGATTAGGCACCTATGTAATTTTTGATGGAGATCAAAATTTTCCAAAACCTATGAAGGATTAGGAGAAATCCAATGACCCATCTAATAACCATCCATGGGCCCTATATTTTGATGGTTTTAAGTGTAAAGTCAGCTCCAGGGTGGGCATATGATTACTATTCCTGATGGGATCTAAAACTCTCAAAGCTTACCATTTTCTATTTTCATGCTTGAATAATGATGTTGAATACAAGGCTTTGGTCCATGGTCTAATCCTTGTAGAAAAAATGGGTGTAAAGAGAGTACAAGTTTTTGGAGACTTAGAGCTGGTAGTGAGTCAAGTTTGTAGCCAAGCAACTACAAAGAATAGCTAAATGAAATCATATAGACATCATATTTGGGATTTGATTGAGAGCTTTGAAGCCTTCAATATACAAGTTATTCCCCAATCTCAAAATAGTGTCGCTGATCAAATGACATCTATTGGGTCACAATTTGAACTAGTTTCTAACTCAACCAAGCAAAATGTAGTGCAAGTTGTCATCTAACCCTTAATTCCCAGCAATGATGAAAATTGGCAAGTTTTCAATGATGACACTCAAATTGCTACCTTTGTACAAAAGGGAGGAATGGACCCCAATTGTTCACCCCTAGGAGTTGATTTTTTTGAAGGGTAGGTCATCCTATTGAAAGGGAATCGGCTTCCCAGAGGATTGATTTCCTTGAAAAACCTTTTTGATTGTGAAGATGCTAGAAATGGAAAGAGAAGGTTCACTGCAGATGAAAGAGATTATGAAAAGCTTGAGATAGGAAGCGACAAAAAGTTGGTCGAAAAAGAGGTCCCTTAAAGGGACAAAGAAAGATTAAGGGATTTCTACTATGAGTACAATGGAGTTATGGCCTAGACCTATGATGACTTGAGAGGATATGATATGGGTATAATTTAGAATACCATTGATTTGGAGGAAGGGTCCAAGCCTATCTGGCAAAAGAAAAGCCTGGTTAACCTGAAGGTTGAAGCCTTGATGGAATAGGAGCTCACCAAGTTGGTCAAATCAAGAATCATATATCTGATTAAACATTCCACCTAGGTGTCAAATCTGGTACCCATCTGAAAGAAGAATGGCAACATTAGACTTTGCGTCTATTTCTAGGACTTGAACAAGGCCTCATTAAAGGACCATTACCCCTTTCCATCAATGGAGAAAATTCTACAGACATTAGCCAGATCTAAAATGTTCTCACTACTTGATGGATTTTTTGGGATATAACCAGGTATATGTAAAGGAGAGAAACCAACACAAGACGATATTCACAACTAAATAAGGAACATTTGCATATGCCAAGATGTCATTTGGATTGTCAAATGTGATTGCAAATTTTCAACGAGCAATGGATATTGCTTTCAAAGGTTTAACAAACTGACTATCTTGATATATCTGGATGACTTGATGGTCTTTTAAAAATCAAAGGATGATCATTTCGATCATCTAGAAAGGTCTTCTAGAAATGCTAATAGTTTGGGATTTCCTTAAATCCTAAGAAATGTGTCTTTAGAGTACCTCAAGGTAAGCTACTTGGATTTGTAGTGTCTAAAGCGGGAATAGCAATAGATCCAGAAAGAGTTAGATCTATAATGGAATTATCTGTGCCAATGAAATAGAAAGGACTTCAATCATTTCCGGGGAAAATTAATTTCATCAATAGGTTCATTTTGGACTTTTCTAGTATTGTGAGGCTTATTGCATTAATGCTTAAAAATAATCTATTGTTCAAATGGACCTCCAGAGGAAAAGAAACTTTTGAGCAAATAAAGATAGCGATTTCTACTACTCTGATCTTTGTTAAAATCTGGATTTTTCCAAAGATTTCCTACTTTATGTATACAATGGCTAGGATAGTATAGCTTCAATGCTTACTTAGAAAAGCATTCAGAATGATGGAGAACATCATATTGTTTTCCATTCAAGAACTTTGAAGGGATATGAGGTTAGGTACAACTTTGCGGAAAAACAAGCATTTTCCATAGTTAAAAGTTTAAAAAAGTTCTGACACTTGGTGTCAGCCAACAAGATCACTATCCTTGTAGCACATCCTAGTGTGTGGGAATACATTACAAAAGGTGAAATCACTAAACAATAGAGAAAATTGGTTCACTAAGATCCTAGAATATGATGTGGACATCAGACCAACCAAGCTAGTTCAAGGAAGAGGCCTATGTGAATACATCACATGGGAAATGATTCTTGTGGCTAAAAAGGACACCGATCAAGTCTACTTGAACCAATTCAAATTCAAAAAATCTTGGGTGGCTAATCAAACTTGGTATATGCAGAAGGGGTATTACCCAACCATCCATCTGTTCAATGAAAGGAGATACTACCAATTGCAAGGTGCCAGGTATGTATTAATTGAGGATGTACTATTCAAGATAAATTATGATGGTGTGCTACTTCGATGTCTCGACAACCTACATGCAAAAAGAGTTCTTAACAAATTTCATCACAATCCTAAGGGTGGACACCTTTTAGCCAAAATTGCCACTTTGAAGATAATGTGAGTAGGATATTATTGGCCCTCTATGTTTGTTGAAGCACATCACTTGGTGCAGAAATGTACATAGTGCCAATATTTTGTTGGAAAAAGAAAGAATGGTTCTTTACCCTTGAGCCCGATTGTAACTGAAGAACCCTTTGCACAATGGGGTTTGGCTTTTATCAACATGATAAATCCTATTTCCATTCTTAGATACAAGTGGATTATCATGGTGAATGATTATTTTAAAAGGTTGATGAAGGTCATAGCCCTAAAGAATGCAACAAAATGAGAAATTGTTAATTTCCTTGAAGAAATAGTGGCCAGATTTGGCCTGCCCAAAACCATCATATTTGATAATGCTCAAGATTTTTTTGGGATAGGGATGCCAGAGTTTTATATCAGACATGGGATTTTCCTTAAAACTTCATCAAGTTATTACCCACAAGGGAACGGGTTAGAAGAGGCCACCAATAAAAACCTAATTAGGTTAATCAAACACATTGGGTCAAAAGGACGAAGAGATTGGAAAAAGCATTTACAATCTGCTCTATGGTTGGACTGAATTTCCCCCAAGTAGATTCTAAAGACCTCCCCTTACAAGTTGGTGTATGGAAAAGAGGTAGTGATACCCATTTCCATAAAAAATCTTTCTTTATAGCTACTAAAAGCCTTGTAGGTTGAAGAATGTGGTGGAATGGAAGTACGACTAGTAGAACTCCTCAAACTGGAAGAAGATAGGGAAAAGGCCCATGGAACCATGATCAATGGCCAGCAGACAGTCTATAGATGGTTTTCCAAAAATACTTTTAACCCAAAATTAAAAGAAGGAAGCTTAGTGCTAAAGTATGATGAGTGTACTGCAAAACTAGGGCAACACAAGCATTTTGAAGCACTGTGGAAAGTACCTTTCCAAATCAGAGCATACAAAGAAAATAATGTGTACAAGATTGAATATATGGAAGGAAAATTTTTAGATATATCGGTGAATGGTATTTATTTGAATATTTTCCATTAAAATACACAATTTCAAAATTTTAATAATTTGTACCATATGTAAAAATTTTGCATATATTTTGAAATAAGCAACTGAAGAGGAACACTAAAGAAATGAAATCTTGTATTATATTATATATATATAAATTTTACATATAATGCAAGCCTAAGGCTCATTTTTAAATATAAGGCTATCTCAAGAAAACCCAAAAGGAGTTATGGAGCCAAAAGATCAAAAGGAGAGGCAACATGCAAAAATAGTCAGAAAAAGGCCTCCAGCCATCATCCAGGAAGCTACAAAGGCTCATCATTGTGTCTTCTTTCTTCTTCCTTTTCTTCTCTTTTTCTTCCAGGTTGCAAAAGGGGGCTTAAAATACAATGGATGTGAACCCTTCACCATAGGCTCAAGGCCTACTCATTGTGACTATGCACCAGGAATTCAAAATTCTTCCTCTAGGGTGGCCCTGAAACTTGTTCCATGCCATACTCCCACAACAAAAAAGTGGCCATTGAATGAGAGGAGTAGCGGTGCATCTCAAAATCCATTGTGTGGAAATCAGAAAGAAAGGATAACCAGGGTACATCTACGCGAAAGTCCACATGCCTAAGGAGGTCCATAGCACTTGGAATACCAACGTCAAGGATGGCCACTCACACTATCTCTCCAAGCCCCTCCATCAGTGAAGTATCGAACATCGTGTGGCACAATTCAATTATCATGGGCTTGGACACATTCAAGTCCAATAGTGAGGCTACAAAGTAGGAAAGCACATTGTAGTTGCTCCAAAGTTTGTTTTCGTCAATAATGAATTTTGTACTAGCCACCCACTTGAACGCAATCAAGATGAGGGGGTCACATTTCTTTACTAGACACTTGATTCGGTGGTTAGTGACCTCTCATGCGAAGCTATATTGTGGTCTCTTGGGAAGAAGCCTGATAGGAGTGCCTAAGCAAGCAGACATTCTGATAAAGCAATGAATTATGGCAGAATGGAAATAAGCGAAAGGCTAGCTAACTTAAAGAGACTATGTGTTTGAATGAATGTTGCAAAAGGTGGTATAGCTATATATAGAAAAGGTGAACTGACAAACCCAACCAACATAATGTATATTTCTGGTTAGACGGTAATGGAAAAATTTAAGATAAAATGGAATAAGATGGATAAATCATACGAAGGATCAGCTCAAAAGTCTTTTAAAATAAATTTGGGCATTGGGAGTAAATTCTCTCATACGCCAATTGTTGATATGTGTCTTTCACCATCATCAGTGCTAGCTAGCTTACTAATGAGAAAAGACATGGATTAACACACTAAAAATTCTAACAAATTAATGGTCACATCTTTTCAGGTTGTACCTTGCATCATTTCAATGAGTTCCATATAGCAAAAGGTATGAGCTTTAATGCAAGGACTTTATTTTTGAATCAGGTGGCGATGAGAATGTACTAATTCTATCCTCATGGTGTTCTCGGCATTCCTGAGGGATATAGATCTCATGTTCACATGTATCGCCTCAGTGGAAACATTTAATGGACCAACCATAATAGTGTAGTCTTAACTACATGTACAAGTAGAGAATTAATTGCACTCAAAAGTAGGTTTTCCGTTTCAAACAAAAGGCAAGTGACCATTTGTTGTTAAAATAATTCTCTGCAATTTCTTGATAATAGTCATGGCAGAACCCTCAACCTCTAGAAGACAAGTCATAGCTTCAGAATGATGATCTTGATATGCCAATGTTTTTGGATGGAAGTCATTCGCCAATGCCCTGACAATGGAGGAGAAACCTTTCAAATTCTACAGGAAGGTGTCGATGGATAAGCCTGTGATAAGAGGGAAGTGCAAGATATTTCCAACAAGTTTTTTGACCCCAAGTTGTTGGTTAACCCTAAA
>VDFB02285374.1:0-39125 GCA_007258455.2 Sequoia sempervirens
TAATGATGTGATATTGTTGTTAATCTCAAAGGGACTATGATTATTCTCTCAATATTTTAGATATGCATTCCAAATTGAAACAATGAGTTCAAACATCATGAAACCAAAAGATTTGTCATAATATTTCATGAATATCACAAATTCTTTGCTATCACTTAAGTAGATTTAGTATTAAGCATTCAATAATCATATGAAAAAAAAAAGGATTTTAAAAAAAATTCCTTCCATTCATTTAAATTTTTGTAACATTTTAAATTATTTAAACATCTATTCTAAAGCAAAGTATAAAAAAATACTAAAAATTAAAAGTTTCTTCCAGTTATTCTCCATGGATGCCCTAAAGAATTAATTAAAATAGAGCAAACCACTTTATACTTCACCAAATTGCTTCACAACTGCATATAAAAAGGTGCAAGCCTTTAAAGACAAGGGTTTTGTTTCTAGACACTTAGTAGGTTATGTATGCACCCTTAAATGACACAACATACAGTCTTGTTCGGTCAAACTAATAAAACGAGCTACAAAAGATACTAAGATAGGTAGTTATCTAATAAGCTCTAATATTAATTAATGTCTACACGCATACAAAATTTTATTGCATAATGGTTCAAAAAATAGGAAAATAGAACAAAACTTAAAAGTTTATGCTCCTCTGACATCCAAAAATTCTAAGCTTAAAATTAAAATGAAGATCCTCTAGCCTTTTATAGAACACAAGGCTCAGACAGGATAAGGTAACTACATGAGAGGAAATCCAAGGGACCAATCTCATCAAGCCACATGGAATATAGTGACCAATAGGAGAATTGCAATTGAAGTCAATGGAAATCAACTCCAATCACTCATTGAAGCTCTTCGGGTATTAATCTTGAATCTTTGTCAAGATGATACTTCAAATCATGATAAAATGTAGGAGCTTTTCATATATTCAGAATGATAAGGTTGAGTTTTCACCCCCTACACTTTGCTTGACTCTGGTTTTGTCACTCTCAGGAATGGGTTCTCCCAAAAATTAGCATTTGTTCCCATCGCATGTAAAATACCAAGATCCCCAACATTTCGGTGGACTTAAAGTCATCTGCATTATCACCTTCTAGAGTGATTGAACCAGACTAAAAATTATTCTGTCCATGATTCAAATTTTCTTGACCGTCCATACCTAATATTTGCATCACAATCGATATCTCCTACAATCACAAATTCCACACAGTAAATCCCTTAAAAAAAACATTTATAACATCTCATGTAAATAAAACCATTATTCCAATGTTAGTATAAAAATATCATAATTAACACACCTTTTAAAAACATATCGTGAATCCGCATACATATATCGGATCATCGGGATCATTAAACAAATTTAAAATTTCACATTTTCACTCTACATTATAACCTAGTACTTGGTACCGAGTTTTCAGCTTTTACCCACTTACTTTCTCGAACCTCGGTTATATACTGAAACTCCACTATACCAGAATGCTTTATACCGAAACACTTCATACCAGACTAGAGCCTTTTGCTTGAACTTCACATTATCTTTTTCCTTTTTCATATTTCCGGTACTTTATTTTCGATGCCCGAAACACTTACAATATGAAATAATTTATTATGAAAGATTTTCTCTTTCACCTCCAATGATCTTTCAATTTGCTAGCTCCTACCATAAGAGTTACACATTTTTCACTTGGGTCCCCAAGTCTTTTAAGTCTTGGGGCATGTTGTGAGACAACATAACATGTATATAAGTTGCATTTTTGCATCTTACATCATTGAATTTCATCTAAAATTTTTATTTTCACTTACCTTAGACATCACTCAAATAGAAAACATAACATTCACACAAAATCTTCTAAAAGCGGTGAAAAAACCATAAACTAGGACTCATACGCCCCTCTATGCGATTTAGTCCGAATACAAGAGATTTTGTCTAATTTCTAGGTATTTTGTGCTAACTATTATACATTTTTTAGACCCCTAAAAACCCTAATTGGGACTCATATTCCCCTTTGGGTGATTTAGTCTCGTTTTAGATTTTAAACTACATTTTACAACATTAAATTCTCTCTTTCTATGTTTCAATTTCCTACTATTAGTTAGTTGTTTTAGTTTGTAGAAGTTTTTATTACATTCATTTCAATTCTAGATATAATTAGATCATTTTACTTTTCATTTTCAACATTAGTTCATAGTTCAATTAGATTAGATTACATTTGTGATTCATTAGAAAACCAAAATACCTATAAACCAATGAACCACTTGGAGAAAGCATAGTTATTTGAGTATGTCAAATCTCTTTGTCCAAGTTAACCTAAACCTCAATCCTTTTAGTAGTGATGAATTTGGAATGTTAGATGAAGCCCTTAAGGACTTCATCTCACAAGGTTCATCCACTAAGGCTTGTTAAAACAAATCAAAACCAAGAGAAGTTAACGTGATTCAACCTCAACTTATCATTTACCCACCTGAACACACAAATCTCAAACTCAAAAAAAACCCGTTTTCACCCTTAAAACACCTAAGAACAATTTTTTGCAACAATCAAGTTATAATACCATTTCTCATACATATAACACTAGAAACAATCCGCAACCAAATCAACCAACTACATCTTTACCTTTTCCTAACCCCATATTACCTATTGCTCCTCATTTTCCTTTGAATAGTGGGGATGAGTACTATCTTGTTGAACAACTTAAGAACACTCCAACAAAGATATCCCTATGGGACCTAATTCAAAATTCACCTAACTATCACACTATGCTTCAAACTGCCTTGCAACAAGTTGTGATCTCTTCTAGTACAAATACAAATGATGTGGTGGCTCTAATTTTCAAGGAATGAATGTAGTTAATGTAGACATTAATTTTCACTAAGATGAGCTACCTCCTTTGTAAATGAGAAAAAAAAATGATGCATTCATGATAATAGCTATCTTTGATGGATAGGGAATAAAAAGAATGCTTGTTGACAATGGCTCCTCCCTTAATGTGTGTAGTGTGATCCTTTTGGCTAGACTTGATGTGGAAAAATAAAAAAATAAACCCGAGTCATTGTCGATTCGAGGATTTGACAATGTAGGAAAGAAATTGCTTGGTGTAATTACTTTACCTATTACAGTTGGAAAGTGCTGCCTTGACAAAGATGAACAAGAAGACCACACAAATTTTCTTCATGACTTTCTTGAACTTTTTTCTTTGACTTATCCAGATATGTCCATAATTGATGCTAGGATAGTGATGCACAACATAGTTCTTGTTAAAAATGCTAAATCGATATAACAAAAGATATATAAAGGATGAATCCTAAGATAGCCTTACTAGTTAAGGCTGAGATTAAAAAAATCCTTGATGACGGATTTATCCGACTGATTGAATATTTTCCTTAGATCTCGATTATTGTTGTAGTCAAGTTATAAAACATTTTTTCTTTGCCTCAATTTTTTATCTTTGGCCTCTTTTTATTTTCGATTTTTGAGATGTCTAGGTTTATATAAGGCCAGATAGAAAGATAGGAAATGCGCCACATAGTGGTTGCATGACTTTCTTGTATCTTTTTCCTTTCAAAGGAGGGCCCGGGACACACATGAGTTTGGAAGAAGTTTTCTCCAATTTTTTTTTGGAAACTAGAAGATCTCTGCCCGCATGATGTGTCATCTCTCCGATGCAGGAGGATTTTACCTCTTGTATGATGATATCTTTTGTGGGTCTATCGGAGCTTACTAGCCTTTCTTTTCTTGGTTTTTGTGACTGGAAGTTTGGATTTGGCACCTCGAGGTAATGTAATTGGTGAACAAAACCTTTTTCTAGAATATTCTTAGGATTTGATCATCTATGAGCCCCCATCTTTTCTCAATATGTAAAAGACATAAATGCAGTAGCTGAGAATTGATGAGAAAAGGTCTTTGTGACCTAACCAAGGATCCATGATCAAATTGCAAGCTATCAAGTGACGAAATCTGGCGGTATGTGTTAAGGTGGTGCTTTCTTCTTTTGGTAGCTATAAAAAGAGGGCAACAAAACAATGAAGGGTTGGATTCCAAGTGATTTTTTCTTGGCTAAGAAAAGTTTCTTTAGTTTTCTTTGGATTTTTAGAATTTTTTTCAAAAGAAAGTTACAGAACTACTTTACTTTGGCATGTTATCTATTAAGGTTTAAACTATTGTCAGTTTGGCATTTGACCTCTATTTCAATGTTCATTTGATAATTAAAAACACAAACTATTGAGGAGAATGTGTTGAGACTATGCATGTATGGCCTTTTTCAAGCTTTCTTTCTTTATATTGTTATTCTGAATGAAACACTATGTCTTGCAAGATGGATCTAGATAGTTTAAGTAGTGGATTTCTATATTGTATGCTCTATGGTGGAGTGATAGCCTAGGAGAATTAGACTATTTCATTGGAATTCTCTATTTTTTTGAAAGTTGTTATTTTATTGTACTATGTTGTATTAGGAGGAAGAGTTCATGTGATTTCTGAGATATTGTTCTGATAATTGTAAGAAGTCTTTATTTTTGATCGAACCTTAATGAACACTTCCTATGAAAAGATTTGAAAGTCTGCACTATGCTTGAAGTTAGCCTTTGTTGTTTGTTCTCTTTCCAACAATGAAGGGTTGTGGCATTATGTGTGTATTTATATCACTCATAAGAATGATTTGAGTTTGAAATGTTGTGAAAGCTTTGGTGCATCACCTTTTATGTTTTATGTTTACATTTCCTTCTCCCCTTATCTCAAAACCCCCAAAGAAGAGCCATCTTTCTATAAAAATACCAGAGGTATTCAATGAGATGCAATTTCTTCCCAACTCACTGAATTTCCCATAAGACTGTCAGAGAGGCACAAGCTTTGATGATCAACAGTTCTTTTTATGGAATGTCTGGTGGTACAAGAAGTTTTCCGAATGCTTGATTAGAAGTTAGAAATATTTCTTGAATCAAGCTAAGGAAGGAAACTGGAAGTTTCATACCCAAAGTCCAAACAAGAGCATCTTCGAGAGGTCACTTCTAGTACTCTTAATTACCTACCTCAAAACCTAGGAGGAGAAGACTTACATGTTTTGTATCACCTGTAATTAGCAATAGAGAAATAAGTAAGAATACCTATATATCCGATTCATCAAAATCTTTTCTCTATGGCTCACGTCCCTACCCCTAGTCCTAGGAACTTCGTAACATGGGATAGTGGTAGTCCACTACAACCACCCACATCCCCAAATGTATGGCCTACGATACCTACTAATGCCCTCAAGGCTAGCTCTAAATTCTCTGAAGAAGATTTAAAAACTCCTTCCGTACACTTGTAATATATAGAAGAGGTATGTAGGGTACATAATAAAGAAAAGGAAAATATCACTCTGAGGCTGTTGGCCACCTCTTTCAAAGGAAAAGCCCAAGATTCATAATGATATTTGGTTTCAGTTTCCATCATTTCTTGGGAGTAGCTTGGAGAGCACCTATTCGAAGGATTCTTAGAGAAGGAAGACCATTCTTCATTGCTGCAACAACTGATTACCATCAAGAGAGCTCCGCATGAGGACATGAATGACTTCAACACCCGATTCCATAAGACCTAGAAAAGTATTCACGTGACTGATCGACCTCATACTGCCATGAAATTCATGTTCTATTTAAAGGCTTTTAACTCCAACATCATAGTCATGATAACTTCCATGGGAGGAGATATCTTGTCTGACGCTTATAAGGTGGTGCACATAGAAAATAGTCTGATCACTGTTGGGAAGCTCCCACCATGACCCCCTATGCCTATGTTCATAGAACTTTCTAGAACATCTCAATAAGAAGCTTCTCCAAGCACTTCCACTATGAAATTGACATCAAATGCGCTACAATCCATGTATGTGTATCCCACTACACAAAGCAGTATGTCGAGCTCCAACTCAATTACGATGGATATTAACGACATAAAGAGTCTCATGCAAAAAGTTTCTAATGATTTGGCTATCATCAAGTAGTAGCAGGTGATGCCCCCAAAGCCAAGTGCTCAAACCTATGGTTGAAGCAAGCCATCCTATCAATAGAACACATACCAGGGGTTTTCCTGAGGAGGAGGCCAACAAATGACACTCACAAACTAGATAGTTCTGGTCACAATGTCACTTCAAATGGAAAAGGAAAACTAGAGTAGAGAAATGTTTCTAATCTAGAAAAATTTTGCAGAAGAAGAGAATGTGTGGTGTTTCCTATGCAACAATAACCATGTTCCCCAAAATTTCCCAAGGAGGAGCATGTAATGAAAGCTAGCAGAACAAAGAGGGAAAGGTGTACTTTCAAATAAAGATGAATACGACTCTTCCAAAATGGAGAATTATTGTTTTAGAGGATAGATGCAAGGGATGTCCCTGGAGCAAGAGCTAGATATTGCACCTGATCAAGCGTTGTTCTCATGGATGGAGGAACAAGACGTGGTATTCACAAATGAAGCTCCTATGACTAGCACTCTATAAGTACAATCAAATTACAACACAAGGTCTAAAAGAAGGCTCACCAGAGAATGCATGCAACAACCTCTTCCATGACCTCAACCAAATCAACAACTATCACAAGAGAAGTAGTTTTTATAGACTTTCATCTAGCCTATCCTGCAATCACATAATCTACCATGGCCTACGAAAAGGATGAGTGAAATAACAAACCCATTCATGTCAAAAAGTTTTCTTCTGAAAATAAGAGAAATACCATTTTTTAAGCCGAAGTCCCAAGCGGTCGAGACGCTTAACATGGTCGAGCAATTGAATAAGGTTCCCACCAATGTATCATCATGGGACATCATATCTATCCCCAAACAAAAAACTCTTCTTTGGGAAGCATTGAATAAAGAAGAGAAAATGCCTCAGACGGGAGTAGATCCTATATGTGATAAAAGGAGAGACAAGGTACCCATGCAAGAACCTCAAGCACCAAAAGTCACAACATATGCAAATGATGTGAGAGATGCAAAAGAAAAAGAGGTAAGAAGGCTAAATCCCACACCTTTCTTTTTAACACTTGTGGGAGATAAGCTTTTGCATAACAATATAAACAATTTGGGAGATAGTACAATTTTCATGCCAAAAAAAGTGGTGGATACCTTGAAGCTAAAGTATGAGCCTCTTGAAAAGGGAATCATGAAACTAGATGGGAAGAAGGTTCTGATCATTGGTCAGATAAAGGACTTTCCTTTGACCCTTTTCTCATGCCCAAGACAAATAGTCATGTAAGAAGTAGTAGTGATAAACATTCCACCCATCTTCGGAATGTGTCTATCAAGAGATTTCACTACCAAGCTTGGAGGATACCTAGCACTTGACTAGACCCACCTTATATTGTGAACCGAGCATGAGGAAAAAATGAAGATTCTTTCTAAATATTTACATCCCAAATAGATTATGGACAATGCATAGTCTTATGCTTTGAAGCTGCACATACTTCCATCTCTCAACGGGAGAAATATTGTGTAGAAATGTTAGAAGATGAAGAGGATACAAGTGAGTGAACTCCCAAAGAAGAAGTGTTGCTCAACCAATTCATTGATTCTAATCCATTCGATAATTTCCATGTGATAGGATTAGGCACCTATGTAATTTTTGATGGAGATCAAAATTTTCCAAAACCTATGAAGGATTAGGAGAAATCCAATGACCCATCTAATAACCATCCATGGGCCCTATATTTTGATGGTTTTAAGTGTAAAGTCAGCTCCAGGGTGGGCATATGATTACTATTCCTGATGGGATCTAAAACTCTCAAAGCTTACCATTTTCTATTTTCATGCTTGAATAATGATGTTGAATACAAGGCTTTGGTCCATGGTCTAATCCTTGTAGAAAAAATGGGTGTAAAGAGAGTACAAGTTTTTGGAGACTTAGAGCTGGTAGTGAGTCAAGTTTGTAGCCAAGCAACTACAAAGAATAGCTAAATGAAATCATATAGACATCATATTTGGGATTTGATTGAGAGCTTTGAAGCCTTCAATATACAAGTTATTCCCCAATCTCAAAATAGTGTCGCTGATCAAATGACATCTATTGGGTCACAATTTGAACTAGTTTCTAACTCAACCAAGCAAAATGTAGTGCAAGTTGTCATCTAACCCTTAATTCCCAGCAATGATGAAAATTGGCAAGTTTTCAATGATGACACTCAAATTGCTACCTTTGTACAAAAGGGAGGAATGGACCCCAATTGTTCACCCCTAGGAGTTGATTTTTTTGAAGGGTAGGTCATCCTATTGAAAGGGAATCGGCTTCCCAGAGGATTGATTTCCTTGAAAAACCTTTTTGATTGTGAAGATGCTAGAAATGGAAAGAGAAGGTTCACTGCAGATGAAAGAGATTATGAAAAGCTTGAGATAGGAAGCGACAAAAAGTTGGTCGAAAAAGAGGTCCCTTAAAGGGACAAAGAAAGATTAAGGGATTTCTACTATGAGTACAATGGAGTTATGGCCTAGACCTATGATGACTTGAGAGGATATGATATGGGTATAATTTAGAATACCATTGATTTGGAGGAAGGGTCCAAGCCTATCTGGCAAAAGAAAAGCCTGGTTAACCTGAAGGTTGAAGCCTTGATGGAATAGGAGCTCACCAAGTTGGTCAAATCAAGAATCATATATCTGATTAAACATTCCACCTAGGTGTCAAATCTGGTACCCATCTGAAAGAAGAATGGCAACATTAGACTTTGCGTCTATTTCTAGGACTTGAACAAGGCCTCATTAAAGGACCATTACCCCTTTCCATCAATGGAGAAAATTCTACAGACATTAGCCAGATCTAAAATGTTCTCACTACTTGATGGATTTTTTGGGATATAACCAGGTATATGTAAAGGAGAGAAACCAACACAAGACGATATTCACAACTAAATAAGGAACATTTGCATATGCCAAGATGTCATTTGGATTGTCAAATGTGATTGCAAATTTTCAACGAGCAATGGATATTGCTTTCAAAGGTTTAACAAACTGACTATCTTGATATATCTGGATGACTTGATGGTCTTTTAAAAATCAAAGGATGATCATTTCGATCATCTAGAAAGGTCTTCTAGAAATGCTAATAGTTTGGGATTTCCTTAAATCCTAAGAAATGTGTCTTTAGAGTACCTCAAGGTAAGCTACTTGGATTTGTAGTGTCTAAAGCGGGAATAGCAATAGATCCAGAAAGAGTTAGATCTATAATGGAATTATCTGTGCCAATGAAATAGAAAGGACTTCAATCATTTCCGGGGAAAATTAATTTCATCAATAGGTTCATTTTGGACTTTTCTAGTATTGTGAGGCTTATTGCATTAATGCTTAAAAATAATCTATTGTTCAAATGGACCTCCAGAGGAAAAGAAACTTTTGAGCAAATAAAGATAGCGATTTCTACTACTCTGATCTTTGTTAAAATCTGGATTTTTCCAAAGATTTCCTACTTTATGTATACAATGGCTAGGATAGTATAGCTTCAATGCTTACTTAGAAAAGCATTCAGAATGATGGAGAACATCATATTGTTTTCCATTCAAGAACTTTGAAGGGATAACTTTGAAGGGATATGAGGTTAGGTACAACTTTGCGGAAAAACAAGCATTTTCCATAGTTAAAAGTTTAAAAAAGTTCTGACACTTGGTGTCAGCCAACAAGATCACTATCCTTGTAGCACATCCTAGTGTGTGGGAATACATTACAAAAGGTGAAATCACTAAACAATAGAGAAAATTGGTTCACTAAGATCCTAGAATATGATGTGGACATCAGACCAACCAAGCTAGTTCAAGGAAGAGGCCTATGTGAATACATCACATGGGAAATGATTCTTGTGGCTAAAAAGGACACCGATCAAGTCTACTTGAACCAATTCAAATTCAAAAAATCTTGGGTGGCTAATCAAACTTGGTATATGCAGAAGGGGTATTACCCAACCATCCATCTGTTCAATGAAAGGAGATACTACCAATTGCAAGGTGCCAGGTATGTATTAATTGAGGATGTACTATTCAAGATAAATTATGATGGTGTGCTACTTCGATGTCTCGACAACCTACATGCAAAAAGAGTTCTTAACAAATTTCATCACAATCCTAAGGGTGGACACCTTTTAGCCAAAATTGCCACTTTGAAGATAATGTGAGTAGGATATTATTGGCCCTCTATGTTTGTTGAAGCACATCACTTGGTGCAGAAATGTACATAGTGCCAATATTTTGTTGGAAAAAGAAAGAATGGTTCTTTACCCTTGAGCCCGATTGTAACTGAAGAACCCTTTGCACAATGGGGTTTGGCTTTTATCAACATGATAAATCCTATTTCCATTCTTAGATACAAGTGGATTATCATGGTGAATGATTATTTTAAAAGGTTGATGAAGGTCATAGCCCTAAAGAATGCAACAAAATGAGAAATTGTTAATTTCCTTGAAGAAATAGTGGCCAGATTTGGCCTGCCCAAAACCATCATATTTGATAATGCTCAAGATTTTTTTGGGATAGGGATGCCAGAGTTTTATATCAGACATGGGATTTTCCTTAAAACTTCATCAAGTTATTACCCACAAGGGAACGGGTTAGAAGAGGCCACCAATAAAAACCTAATTAGGTTAATCAAACACATTGGGTCAAAAGGACGAAGAGATTGGAAAAAGCATTTACAATCTGCTCTATGGTTGGACTGAATTTCCCCCAAGTAGATTCTAAAGACCTCCCCTTACAAGTTGGTGTATGGAAAAGAGGTAGTGATACCCATTTCCATAAAAAATCTTTCTTTATAGCTACTAAAAGCCTTGTAGGTTGAAGAATGTGGTGGAATGGAAGTACGACTAGTAGAACTCCTCAAACTGGAAGAAGATAGGGAAAAGGCCCATGGAACCATGATCAATGGCCAGCAGACAGTCTATAGATGGTTTTCCAAAAATACTTTTAACCCAAAATTAAAAGAAGGAAGCTTAGTGCTAAAGTATGATGAGTGTACTGCAAAACTAGGGCAACACAAGCATTTTGAAGCACTGTGGAAAGTACCTTTCCAAATCAGAGCATACAAAGAAAATAATGTGTACAAGATTGAATATATGGAAGGAAAATTTTTAGATATATCGGTGAATGGTATTTATTTGAATATTTTCCATTAAAATGCACAATTTCAAAATTTTAATAATTTGTAAAAATTTTGCATATATTTTGAAATAAGCAACTGAAGAGGAACACTAAAGAAATGAAATCTTGTATTATATTATATATATATAATTTTTACATATAATGCAATCCTAAGGCTCATTTTTAAATATAAGGCTATCTCAAGAAAACCCAAAAGGAGTTATGGAGCCAAAAGATCAAAAGGAGAGGCAACATGCAAAAATAGTAAAAAAAAGGCCTCTAGCCATCATCAAGGAAGCTACAAAGGCTCATCATTGGGTCTTCTTTCTTCTTCCTTTTCTTCTCTTTTTCTACTAGGTTGCAAAAGGGGGCTTAAAATACAATGGACATGAACCCTTCACCATAGGCTCAAGGCCTACTCATTGCAACTATGCACCAGGAATTCAAAATTCTTCCTCTAGGGTGGCCCTGAAACTTGTTCCATGCCATACTCCCACAACAAAAAAGTGGCCATTGGCTAAGAGGAGTAGCGGTGTATCTCAAAATCCATTGTGTGGAAATCAGAAAGAAAGGATAACCAGTGTACATCTACGCGAAAGTCCACATGCCTGCGGAGGTCCATAGCACTTGGAATACCAACGTCAAGGATGGCCACTCACACTATCTCTCCAAGCCCCTCCATTAGTGAAGTATCAAACATCTTGTGGCACAATTCAATTATCATGGGCTTGGACACATTCAAGTCTAATAGTGAGGCTACAAAGTAGGAAAGCACATTGTAGTTGCTCCAAAGTTTGTTTTCGTCAATAATGAATTTTGTACTAGCCACCCACTTGAACGCAATCAAGATGAGGGGGTCACATTTCTTTACAAGACACTTGATTTGGTGGTTAGTGACCTCTCATGCGAAGCTATATTGTGGTCTCTTGGGAAGAAGCCTGATAGGAGTGCCTAAGCCAGCAGACATTCTGATAAAGCAACGAATTATGGCAAAATGGGAATAAGCAAAAGGCTAGCTAACTTAAAGAGACTATGTGTTTGAATGAATGTTGCAAAGGTGGTATAGCTATATATAGAAAAGGTGAACTGACAAACCCAACCAACACAATGTATATTTTTGGTTAGATGGTAATGGAAAAATTTAAGATAAAATGGAATAAGATAGATAAATCATATGGAGGATCAGCTCAAAAGTCTTGAGAAATAAATTTGGGCGTTGGGAGTAAATTATCTCATACGCCAATTGTTGATATGTGTCTTTCACCATCAATAGTGCCAGCTAGCTTACTAATGAGAAAAGACATGGATTAACACACTAAAAATTCTAACAAATTAATGGTCACATCTTTTTAGGTTGTACCTTGCATCATTTCAATGAGTTCCATATAGCAAACGGTATGCGCTTTAATGCAAGGACTTTATTTTTGAAATAGGTGGCGATGAGAATGTACTAATTCTATCCTCGTGGTGTTCTTGGTATTCCTGAGGGATATAGATCTCATGTTCACACGTATCGCCTCAGTGGAAACATTTAATGGACCAACCATAATAGTGTAGTCTTAACTACATGTACAAGTAGAAAATTAATTGCACTCAAAAGTAGCTTTTCCATTTCAAACAAAAGGAAAGTGACCATTTTTTGTTAAAATAATTCTCCGCAATTTCTTGATAATAGTCATGGCAGAACCCTCAACCTCTGGAAGACAAGTCATAGCTTCAGAACGATGACCTGGATATGCCAATTTTTTTGGATGGAAGTCATTCGCCAATGCCCTGACAATGGAGGAGCAACCTTTCAAATTCTACAAGAAGGTGTCGATGGATAAGCCTGTGAAAAGAGGGGCAGTGCAAGATATTTCCAACAAGTTTTTGACCCCAAGTTGTTGGTTAACCCTAAAAGTCTTAGAGAAGGTGCCTTTCATAAAAAGGAAAAGTATGGGTCACTTTAGGTTGTAGTTTACCACAGTTCAAGATGGACCCTCTTCTTCTTTCCTGCTAGTTCATTTTATCATTGCCTAATTTTGCATGCCCCATTTTCAGTTTCCCTACATGGTTGAGTGTTCCTCTGAAGTCTCAAGTCAACCATATTTCATCCTCAAAGAATTTTCTAAGTCCAAGTCTTCATGGAATTCCTTTGTCGGTTTTGCCTCTACCAGCGTCCTTGTATCCTCGAGGTTTAGCCTCTTAGGTTTCCCATTACTTGAGTTTCACTTTGGTGTTTGTCATTCCAAAATGGCGAAGGACCGATCGCTTCCATGTGTCTCAACTTCCCGTAAGTCATCGCCATGTATTACAGCCTATGGTGACTAAGTTCAAATTATGTGGCTTGAGAGACCTTCGGACTTCGACCTCCCGGTCTCTGATCAAGCTCATTTCTTTCATTTTCTCCAATAGCCGTACAACAAGACTTCCCACTAATCGAGGTCTGACATCCTCATTCCACCACCTATATTCGCCAGTAGTTTCAAATGATCATTTCTTTGGCCGGCCCACTAGCTCCCACATCTCTCCGGCATCCAAGTTCTAGACCTCCCCACTGGCTATCTTAGAGATTTTGGACATGCGCACAAAGAGGTAGTTAACGTCGCGGTAGTGGGTGATTAATTAAATATTTTTTAATAATCTCTAAAATTAATCTACGTATAAAATAAATCTAGAAAAACTTAAACTCGTCTAGAACTTAAAACTCTTTGAACACAAAAAAAAATCGTAATCAAACCAAAGCCCTTAAATAGGTTAATAGAAATGAAAGATAGAGTAATTTAATCCCTTAATAGGTTCAACAACCTTCACCAATGAAAGATACAGGTACATGTGCAAGATCATGATGGGCCAAAAGTGGCAATATGATAGATTTATGTATTTAATAGTTCTTTACCCAAATTTGATGAAATAGAAAAGGGTTTTTAAAGAGAGATTCTCCAGCTTTCCAATGATATAAATTATGCTTTACTTTGAAGATTTAATAAGTAATTATTATTTAAATTTTTCTATTCAAATTATGACTAAAAGTCTGATTGATAGACTGAATTGAGAAAAACATCTATAGCTTTCAAGTAGTTATCACATTTTTTTGAATCCAAACATGCATCACATTCTATGATTTGTATACTATAGGATTTAAAAATAAAGAATTGAATTTCATGAAAGTTTGACCAAGTTAAGGTGGTTAGACATATGATATTTTTTTTTTGAAAACTTTCTAAGAAAAAATCATAATTATTATTAAATGGGAAAAATCACAAAAATTATCCATCACATTTATTAGGGCATAAGGTCCTCTACTTATATCTAAAATGTACTTAAAAAATATTATCATTTTATTGTGGTTAAGGTGGTCGGACAAACACCTACTTCTTATTTTTTCCTTGAGAGGAATTTCAAATTTTTTTACCAAAATATATTTTTTTGTTTTTAAAAAAACCCTAGTAGTTTAGAAACTACATTCAATTTTCTACAAATTGTATTCTTACATATTTTGAAATAATATAGAAAACTTATTCAAAATTTTAATGTCAAGTTGCCTCGATTTTTAGAATTTTTGCCATACTGGGGCCTATTTTTCCATGATGATCCTACACATACCACAACAATTTAACTCTTAACCAGATCAACTGCAATGAAACAAAGAACACACATTCACAAGATGACACCAAATCTTTGTGGAAACCCCAATGAGGGAAAACCACAGCGAGAGTTAAGTCACAATATAGAAGCTCACTACTTACAAATTTACAATAAGGCTTCCAAGGACTTGCAAACTAAGGTGCACAACCTTAGGGAAAGATACAAGGGAATTGCAGAACTGAAGCACACAACTCCAAGGAAAGATACAAGGACCTGATGAGATTCACTATCTCAGAGTAGGATACAAAAAGTTTAGAGAAAATTACAATATTTTTTGACACAACACTCTATTTACTGAGGAATTTAAGCACATATGATCTTTCTTCTACACAATTTTACACTATCTATATTATATATTCAATACATTTTGTAGTTACACTTCTTGCATATATATTTTTTTTACATTTATATCGACCACAAGACCTTAAAACATAAATTAGGTTGGAAAAAAGAAAATACAAACAATTATTTCAATAAGTCAGCTACAAAAACATAATGTTTAATCCTATCTAGAAGATAGAGAGGACCAAAACCACTCTTATTACATCTTTCAATATAATCCAAAATAATTCACATGCTAGCACACATCAACCCAAGTTGACAACAAGGAAATGTGTAGATCAAATGTGAAGCACATAATGAGTCAGCCCAAAAAAAACTTCCAACTGAATTAAATTAATGCCATCCCCAACAAGATTTGCAAGGACCCAAATCTATCATAACAAATACTCATATGTTGATGCAAACCTCCAAGCATGTGACACAAGTAACAAGCCCTATCATCCATACATCCACAAATTACCCAAAAGACCAATTCAATTACAATGCAACACCAAAAGATATTAAATATTAACATGCAGATCACAAAGAGATGCTCCTAGAAAATCAAAAAACACTTCTAGATACTTCTTTCATACTGGCATTCCACCAACAACCACTACAAATCAAACAAAAACATAATATTTCATCCCAGAAGCACAAAAAACTCAACCATGAGATACAACATTAACAAATCAACTTATAGAATACTTCAATACATGAAATTAGAACTAAGACTCTACACAAACATTGAGAACACATTCACCAAGCCACATGAGTAGAGACATCAATATAGAGAAATTGGAACATTTTCTAGACTAGTCCATAAAACCAACAATACTGCCAACCTTTTGCAACTTAAAGAAACCTCCTGAACAACACTAGTGACCTAAAAAGATAGGAGCACAACATCCATGGAACAAAAACTTTGAATCCCAAACTACAATTCCATATATTCAATAATGGAGGAATGCAAAGCATTCTCCTAAACAAACTTTAACATAATTTCTTAGAACAAAAAAATTCCATCAACTTGTGAAGGCCAAAACTTTCTTTCAGCAACACATACTTAGAAAGAATTGGAGAGAGAATAAACATACTATAGACCATCAAAAACATATTTCCACCATTAGTATCACTTCTAATCCTCATCTTAATATATCAACTCGATATCAATTCTCTTGACAACAACCATACTCAATACTTCTTTCATTATCATTAGACAAGGCATGACAACCAATCATGAACATTAGCACACCACAATCATACATCAATGATGACCTAGACTAAGTTTTATCAATAATGTCAACCAATTCTAAACAAACAATAGTGTGGTAATCCTCCCAAGTGTTGACAACCAATACCAACAATCTCCAAAACATATGTAATAGTCTCCTTAAATATTCAAATCAATGACAACCAACAATCAATGTTGACATCAATGGAAACCACTACCAACAATATCCCCCTTTATAATTTATGGCGACACACAACTACTCACTCTCCCCATTTGACATCAAGGATAAAGGGCTACAAACACATACAAAAAACAACACATACTCTTACTTCAAGGAAAAAAGGGACAAAGATCTTCAATTGAACCAGTAGTACATTCTCCCCCTTTGACCAACAACACTTCTTCTCAATACCTACACAATACTCCAAAATCCCCCTTACTACTAACTCCCCATAAGAGGAAGTATACATCAATCTAGGAGAAAAATATATCACATGAATTTCTCCCCCTATATAGATGCACCATCTATGCATCTAGTTAGAACAAGGAGGGAAATAACCCCTAACTTATGCCAAAGATACTCAAAATTATCCTTTTAAAGTGCCTTAGTGAGAATTTCCACAATTTGATCCTTGTTAGGCACATACTCCAATCTGACTTCATGCTTTGCAACCTTCTCTCTCAAAAAGTGATACTGAATAGAAATTTGTTTGGTTCTTGAATGCGTTACCATATTCTTGAAAATATTAATTGCACTAGTATTGTCACACTATATAGGAATGAGTTCATAATATACCACCTTTAGATCCTTTAAAGTGTGCTTCATCCCAAGCACCTGGGTGCAGCATGATGTTGCAACAATATATTCACCCTCTATTGTGGATAAGGACATTAAGTCCTACTTCTTACTAAACCAAGGGACCAATCTATCTCCCAAGAAAAATGAACTTCCACTAGTACTTCTCTAGTCATCCACGCATCTTTCCCAGCTAGCATCAATATTATAACTCAAGGAGAAATTTTGATCCTTCTTATACAACAGGCCATAACCTAGAGTTCCCTTCAAATATTTGAATATTATTTTCACTACCTGTTCATGATATTTCTTAGGATTAGCTTGAAATATGGCAACCAAATATACTCCATGCATAATATTAGGTCTAGAAGCTCTCAAATACAATAAACCTCCAATCATAGACTTATAAAGAGTTAGATTAACCTCTAGAGGTTCGTCAAATTTTATCAAGTGACAACTAGTCATCGTAAGGGTACCAACTAGTTTAGAATCCTCCATGAAAAAATTCTTCAACATCTCCATAACACACTTAGCCTAAGAAATTAAGATACCACCATCTTGTTGAACAATTTGAAGCCCAAGGAAGAAAGACAATTCACCAATCATACCAAAACTTCTTCAACATCTCTTTAACATACTTAGCCTTTGAAATAAAGATATCACCATCTTGTTGAACAATTTGAAGCCCAAGGAAGAAATACATATCAAAATCTTTCTACATATATTCTATAAACTTCTTTCACATATCATCATGTCCACTAAAGATGATGTCATCAACATATGCAACCACAATCTTCAACTTATCTTCCTGAACCTTAATGTAAAGATTACTATCTATAGTACCTTTCTTGAATCCTTGTTGAAGTAAATACTTATCCAACCAAGCATACAAATCTATAGGAGCTTTCTTGATACCATACAAAGCTTTCTTTAGTCTATAAACCTTGTCTAGATCTTCTGATAACAAGAAACCATTTGGCTGCTTAATAAATCCCTCTTCCTCTAGATCACCATTAAAGAAAGTTGACTTGAAATCTATTTGATAGAATTTGAAGTTCTTATGAGCCACAAGACCAAGAAACATTTTTATTGCTTCCATTCTAGCTACCAAAGAAAAAGTCTCCTCAAAATTGATACCTTTAACTTGTGAATATCCCTTGCAAACCAATCTGGCTTTATTCTTCACAACTTCAATCCTCGTTCAGTTTGTTCTAGAACACCCATTTTTTCCTATCACATTCTTATTAGAAAGTTTGGGAACCAATTCCAAAGTTTGATTCTTTTCTATCTAATATAATTCTTCTTCCATTACCTGTATTGAACCATCATCTTTGCTAGCATGAACAAAGTTCTTTGACTCTACCTTTGATGGTAAACATAAATTCACTTGTTCATTTTCTCTTACAAACCTTCTCCTAGTTAGTACACTGTCATTCTTCTGTCGAATGTTCTGATTCGTAGAATGATTATTTTGAACATATTTTGTTGGATTCTTGGGATCCTTCACTGGTTTTGGGTCCTTCTCATCTTTATCTTCAATACAGGTAGAAATATCAGATCTTCAAACCTCTAGTTCTTGTGAGATTTGACACAAGTCTTCATCCACATTATCATTTGTCCTTTCAATCATCTTCCCCAATCTCTTATTATAACATCTATAAGCCTTGCTTCTGGTTGAATAACCAAGAAAGATTACTTCATCACGTCTTGATTCTATCTTTCCAAGGTCTCCATCTCTCCTGATGTAACACTTGCTTCCAAAAATTATAAAGTATATAATAGTTGGAAGTCTTCCATACCACATCTCATAAGGGGTATTAGTGCTATTAACCCTCAAGTACACTCTATTAATAAAATAGACAATGGTGTGAACTACTTCCTTCAAATACATATCAGTTAAATTAACATTTTTTATCATAGCCCTATCTATCTCTTGGGCAGTTTTATTCTTCCTCTCCACAACCCCATTCTATTGAGGGGTCCTAGGATCAAATAGATGCCTCCCAGTACTATGATCTTCATAGAACTTTTTAAATTCATTTGAAGTGAATTCATATCCTCTATCTAACCTTGAAAATTGGATCTTAACATCCATTTCATTCTCAACTTTTACTTTGAAAATTTTAAATTTATCTAAAGCTTCCAATTTATCTTATAAAAATGTAACCCAAGTCAGTTGATTCCTTATTGTTTTAGGTTTGCATAGATTATTGTGGATTAACTCCAATAGAATTGAAATAGAGCACTTCTTGATTTTAAAATTTTTCTTTGTTTTCTTTCCCATTTGACATTCTTTGCATAATGTGTTTGTAGGCTTGATTATCTTAGGCATATCTCTTATTGCATGAGTAGAATTTCTCTTCACCATATTATCATATTTGATGTGTCCCATCCTCTTGTTCCATAGCCAACACTCACCAAACTAATCTAGTAAGTAGATTCTTCCATTTGCCTCCTTTAGATGATAAAACCTACCATTTGTCCTTGTACCTTCAGCAACTAGTCTTTCAAACCCTACTTTCTTGATCTCACAACCATTAGCATTAAAAGTAAGATTGTATCCTTTGTTGCACATTTGAATGAAACAAAGAAGATTTTCCTTTAGACCTTTAACATAAAGGACATCCATAGTCTTATTCTTTCCATCAAATTTTATAGCACCTTTTCCATAGATTTGTATTGACTCATCATCACCAAACTTGATAGCTCCACCATTAACTTTCTTAAGAGTGATAAAATTTAACTCTTATCACCAATCATGTGGTGAAAAAAACCACTATCGATCACCCAAGCATTTTCTTCTTCTTTTGTATGAAATGCAATCCATACAGCCATAGATCTTTCATTATTTTTATCAGCTTACAAAGTACCAGACTTCTTTCTCCAATATTACCCCTTTTATCTTTCAAAGCCATGAATAGGGTTTCATCATATTAGTCATTATCCTCATCTTATGAGGAATGGTTGCTTTCCTTGGAATAGAAAATATTTTAAACCTTATCTATTTTATTATCATCTTCAAATTCTTTATAGGAAATTTAGATGTAAAATGACCAATCCTTCCACAATTAAAACACTTGAAAGGTAACTTACCTTTGTATTTTCCAGTGCCTTTCTTCAATCTTCTTACATATTTTTCTTCAACCTCATCATAGTCATAATTTTGATCAATTGCATCATCTTCTATCTTTTTATTGGCTTTGAATGTAGCTTCCTTCTTTGGAACAACTCTATCAAATTGTCTCATTTCAAAGGTAGTAAAAGCACATAAACATTTCATCTATAGAGTATTGATCCAAATCCTTGGATTCTTTAAAAGTAGACACTTTATGACAATAAGATTTAGGGAGAAATATCATAACCTTCTTCACAATCTCATTTTCTTTTTACTTCACGAAGACCATTGATGCCAAAAACCACTTCATATATTCTGCTAATTTTTCTCTAGACATCCTTAACAAAACTACAATTTATCACCTTAAAAAATTTTGAATTAGCCAACCCACATAAGATATAATTTTTATCCTTTGCATTGCACTCATATAACCTAATTTCAACTAGATCTATTGGAGTAGCAGGAAAATATAATCATCCTTATTTGATTTCCAAACACCAAACCCTAAAGAGTTTAGATGGCCTTCCATTCTCAATTTCTAAAAGGTATAATTAGTCACATCAAACCTAGAACCCTTGCATGATCCATCATGTGCCATACCAGACCTTCACCTCAAGTGGTTAATCTTCTTCAGAGGAACTTGTCTCTAAAGAAGCTTAACTCAAACATAATACAACATCGAAAGATATCAAAAATTAATGTGAAGATAATAAAGAGATGTTCTTAAAACATCCAAAAACACTTCTAAAAATGTATTTCATATTTTCATGCCACCAACAGCAACCGTATATCAAACAAAAATAGAATACTTCATCCCAAAATCATAGAAAACTCAACCATGAGATATAACATTAATAGATTAACTTACAAACTACTTCAAAACATGAAATTCGAACTAAGTAACTACACAAACATTGAAAACACATTGACAAAACTACAAGAACATATACATCAATAGGGAGAAAAGTGGAGCATTTTTTGGACCAGTCTTGACAACCAACAATACTGCCAACCTTTTGTAACTCATAAAAACCTCCTCAAAAACATTGGTGACTTGAAAAGATAGGAATGTAATAACCATGAAACAAAAACTCAAAATTCCAAACTGCAAGGCGATATCTTAAATAGCAGAGGAATGTAAAGCATTCTCCCCAATAGAAATCAACACAACTTCCTATAACATAAGTTTTCCATCAACTTACGGAGGATAGAACTTTCTTTTAGCAACATATACTTCAGTAGAAACAATAGGAGAGATCATACAACATATTGTAGACCATCAAAAACATCTCTCCACCATCAATATCAGTTCTAATCCTCATCTTAATACTTCTATTTGTAACAACCACCTCCTTCTACAAGAATTTTCTTGGTTTTTATTTAGAAAACAAAAATAAATTAACATCATAAAAATAGGATATAAAAAAATTTCTTCTCAATAATTGAAAATCTAACTGAATGATTGGATTTATAAACATTTCATACCAAAATTACTTTACTTTTCAAACTAAAAAGAATAACCAACTTTTTCATTTTTTATTTCAGCAATGATGAATACAATTAAATAAGAATTAACATTAGGGTATGCGCAGGGATCATGATGGGCCAAAAAGTGGTGATATGATTGGTATGTATAGGGTATGTGGCTGATGACTTTTTTTAACCCAAAATTGATGAAACAAAAATGGTTTTAAATCAGATTCTCAACTTTCCACCAATATAAATTATGCTTTAATTTAAATTTAATAAATAAATATTATTCATTTTCTATTTGAATTATGACTAAAGTCCTGATTGATAAGTTGATTGAAAAACATCTATAACTTTCAAACGGTATCATATTTTTTGAATCTAAACATGCATCACATTCTATGCTTTACTATAGGATTAAAAAGAAAAATTGAATTTCATGAAGTTTTGACCAACTTAAGGTGGTCGGACATACAAGATTTTATATTTTTTAAAAAATTTAATATAAAATTCATAATTAATTATTTACTTGGAAAAAAATTATAAAAAATATGCATCACATTAAGACATGAGTCATCTACTTATATCTAAAATCTTATAAAAATATTATCATTTTATTATGTTTGGTGCTCAAACACACCTACTTATTTTTTCCCTAAAATTTAAGTACTACTGCATTGAAATTTCAAATTTTCACCAAATAGATTTATTTTTTAAAATAAACCTAGTAGTTTAGAAACTACATTTAATTTGCTACGATTGTATTCTTACATATTTTTGAAATAATATAGATAACTTATTCAAATTTTTACATCAAGTTTCCTAACTCTTTTTCTAAATTTTTTGCCACTTAAGGGCCTATTTTTTCCATGATGATCTTGCACATATCCATTAACTTCCTACAGAGATCAAATGTTGGAAAGAAAAAGGATATTTCCATGTTCACTTCTCTTATGTTGATATCAATGTTCATCCCCATTTCAATTATGATATAGGTGCAAAATATTTTGGTAGCCTTATAGAAACTAGGTGTTGAATATGGGACTAGACCATTGTAGCCCAATTTAGGAGAATTCTTACCAAAGCTTTAGATAAACAAAAAGGAAATGATGGTCCTATTTATGTTCACCAAAACTTTACCATCACTCTAGAGGATAAATATGTATAGTTTTCTTTCTATCTCCTTTTCTAGGTTAAAGGTGTTGAGCTTCAACCTGATTCTATTTATGCTACCATTGGTGGAGGTTTTATATATCTATTATTGAACACTGTGTTTCCTCCCTCAAATTTTCCAGCTAGGGTAAGTTACCAAGAAGGAAACTTAAATATCCTTGATTTTGGTTGACACATTGATCATACAGGATTTGACATCAAGTTCCCTATCATTGAGAAATTGATAAACCAACCACAACCTAGATTCCAATAACTTTCAACTCCATCTCACAAATTGTAGTCCAATAAACCCCTTGTCTAAAGTAGAAGAGTCTCCAGTATAAATCTTTGATCTCTACTTGAGGAAACACTCTTTGAGCATCCTAAAGCCTCCACCAGTGGAAGACCAAGCTTTTCTAAAAGGTCTTATTATTTATTAATAAATTTCCCAAGTACATCTAACAAGCCATATATGGATTACAATGCCAAAGAATATTTAGGATCATCGAACCATTTCCCTCTATACATGCAACCCTATGTTAATCCTTATCTTTCCAGAGCATCCTTGTCTACACTTTCTGATCTAAGCAGTAATCCTGAACTGATGGATAGATTTTCTAGACAAGTAAGAAAAAAACTGGCCTTGACACCTAAGGAAGAAGAACAACAAGAAAATAAAGGAAAAGGGATCAAATTGACTAAAATGGGAGAAAAGGGTTGCATAATGAAAGAAAAGCTTCCTAGAGTAGGAGCTAAAATGAAGAGTATATATAAAATGGAAATGAAGGGAAAGGAACAAGAAGTTGTAGGTTGTGAACCTATTAGATGGCCAACCCCTAAAACATTTATAGTTTCTAATCTAGATAAACAACTTTGGGGTAGATATGAAGCCAAAATTCATATTGATCTTGGAGAAAAAAAAAATATCTGAAGCACAAAATAATTGGTTAGCCCAGTGGATGATCTCAACACAAGACAATATTGATGACATGGTTGTAGATATCAAAAGTGTTCGAAATAATTATCTAAAGACTCAAATTGAGCTTAACAATGTATCTACCACTCAAGGAAAAATTAGTTCTTCTATCACAAAGATTGAACGACACTCTTCTTCTATTATAAACAATATTTCTAACATAAGCTACCTAGTCATCCAGGCACAACAAGACATTAGAGCAATAGTAACCAACCAGGCTTGTCAAGATAGTTATATCACATCCATCTATGACAACTGGAAGCATTTTGAAAATGCTAGAAAATAAGATGTGGAAGATCAAAAAATACTTATAGATGTTCTAGCCAAAAAGCTACAAAAATTTTGGCTAGTAGCTAAGAAAATTAGAAAAACACAAACTAGCCAAGATAGTTCTGAGAACGAAGAAAAAGAAAGGAAAGGAAAAACATAAGACCAACCAGTCCTAAAGCAAAAAAGAATAATAGTGCAAAGAAGAACAAGAAAATATGAAAAAGAAGAAATCATTGAAAGATCCTCTAAAAGAACTCAACCATGTGCACAAATGTCCATGCCCAAAGTCAAACAACACAGTTTAGCTAACAAAGAAGAAAAGGGAAAAATATGTGATTGGCTGCAGGAACTAGAAGTAGATAAAGAATAGGTAGAACCTATTTATATGGATGAGCCTAGATTTTCCAACAAAGAGCCTAAAGAAGATGAGACATCTAATGTAAATACTTTAGAAGTGTTTGCTAGTGATCCTGAGTTTGAATTTTTTGTAAATACTAATTTTGAGGAATTAGAGTTAGATTTTTTTGATTATAAGAATTTGCAAGAGATTGAGCTTTGGGAATCCATGAAGAAAATTGTTGATTTCGATATTGAGATGAAGGATGTAGCAACAAAAAATTCTAAGACCAAGCAATTTAGGCTATTTGTTGGGAGTGGATATATGCTCAATATTGACAAAATTATGGATCCCTTTGATACTATCTACACTTGGGTAGATACACTTGAAAACATGTTTGACAGAAGTGGTCCTTGGAATGAGCCTGCAAAATTTTTGTATGTAGTTAGATTATTATATAGAAAACTCATAAACTAGTGGAACAACATACGAGATCAAGGCAGAAGAACCCCTTTAGATTAAAACATTTATTATGTCAAACATAAAGATATGGGAAAGTATGACATATTATTTGTTGGGTTTGAAGAGTTTAGATCTTTACTAATAGATCTTTTCTATGGTGAAATTTCAAATCAGATTACATAAGCCAATAAAATCCTACAAACTCTGAAGTTAAAAAATTTGGCCAAATTTCACTCATACAACTTAGTCTTTGAAGCCTTCATGATAGCAACCAACAAATTACATAACCTCACCACAAAAAATATTATTTGAACTCTTTACCTTATGGTTTAGGCACATAGGAAGAAGACTATATTATCATAAAAGAACACAAGACAATAGAAGAATACACTTTTTCAGAATTAAAAGGATTCATTGGCTACAACCTTGAAAAACAATGTTTATTAGGAGCTTTGCAAGCCAATAAAGAATAATATAATTATACATGTAATTTGAAAGAATTATGTGACTTGGTCAACCAGCTTCTAGATTTCTAGCAACTCAAACAATTTAGAAGGAAAAGTTGTTGTAAAAGATGCAAATGCAGAAAGTGTTCCCAAAATAGGTATGAAGGAGAGCATACATTCAAAAGTAGTAAATTTGGAAAGCATGGTAAAAGAAAATACAAGGTGGTTCCATAAAAACTTAGAAGAAAATTTTCTAGACAACCACCACCATATTTATTAAAGAAAAGAAATAGGAAGGCCCCTAGAGGATTCAAATTTTTTATTGTAAAGGACCTCACTATGGAAAAAATTTCCCAAAGAAGTTAAATCTTGGCACCAAAATTTATGCAATGTTTGGATATGAAAACTAGGATTGAGAAATAGTAAATAGTAAAGATGTTACCCTTGATATGGATAATTTGTATGAATTACTTGAAATTGTTCTTGAAACTAGCTATATGATGAGACTTAAGGATCTTAAGGATAGACAAAGACATTATGACAAAAGAAGGTCATCATCTCAATCAAAATCTCTTTCTGATGAAGAAGAAGAAGATTATTTGGTCTCTTTTCTAAAACACACCCTTGATGATTTCAAGCTTAAAATCCAAAGTGAAAAATCAAAAGATCCATATAAAACTACAGGAACATAAAAGGAAAGAAAAAACGTTGTAAAACAACATCTGGTAGCTTTGAAGAAGCTAGAATTAGAAAAAGAAGAACTCTAGAAAAAATTGAAATTGTAGAAGAAACCCAAGAAAGGAGTAGCCAAAGATATTGAGCATGGATACAAGATTCTACCGTGGAAAAAAGATAAACCATCTTCTTCAAAGAAGAAATAAAAATCTATAGACATTGATATTATTATTGTTTTTAAGAAACTTGGTCTCATTATGGGAGACATTGTTGATCTCAAATGTACCATTAAAACCCAACACAAAGAATTGAGAAATATTTATACCACAGTGGGAGAAATCAAAGATATTTTTTTTAAAGTTGATCACCAGTTAGAGCAATAAAACTCTAAAAAATCAGAACCTGAGCAAGAAGAGACAAGGGAGGAAAGCAGCAGCAACAATAGTAGTTTAATCTAGAAAACTAGAGAAAATTTTGCATCTCTATTATTTTCTAATAATGGAAACTATATCAGAATTAACTTTTGTTTTCCAAGTTTCAAAAAGATTCCTATGGATGTCTTTGTAGATACAAGATCTTCAAGGTCATTGGGTAAGACAAATGCTATACCTTCAAAATTTTGGAAAGCAAGGATAGACCTACCACATAGTTATGCCATTAATAGAGAAAGGATTCATATGGGCATATATGCATAGGATGTACATGTGGAAATAATGGATAAGATGTTTGTAATAGATTTAATTGAATATAATGATCTTAAGGATGATTTTCTATTAGGATTTCTAATTCTCACTAAATATGAACCACTTCACATTTGGAAGCATAAAATCTCTTTGAGACACGAAGACGATTAGGTAGAATACCTACACTCAAAATAATTAATCATAAGTTTGAAAATAGTGGGAAAAGGGAGAAAAAAGAGTAAGTTGAAGAACTAACAAAATCATTTGCATAATTTTTTACTAAATTCAAGAATTTTTTTAAGAAAGATCATTGTAGCATGAACCCATTACAGTTTTGGTCACAAGAGCATGAAGAATGTGAAATCCAAATTAGGCTAGAATGTCAATCTGTAAGTCCACATGATCCAGATTATTTAATGAGCCCAACAAAAGTCAAAGAAATAGATGAACACCTAAATGAGCTTCTTGCAAGCCACTTCATCTAACCAAGCAAAAGTCCATTTTCATGCCCAATATTTCTGGTCAACAAAAGAGTTGAACAACAAAGAGGTTAAAAATTTTTGTATCAATTATAAGCCTCTTAATGACATCATTTTTCCATTTAATTATCTAATTCCATTCAGCTTTGCTACTCTTTAATATTATTGTACATCGGGTTATGAATAGTCAGTTTGTGGCTATCTTAATCCCTCTATTAAGTCATATTATCATTAGTATATTGTTATTTAGTTGTTTAGGTCGGCCTAAGTCTTATATAGGTAGGTCTAAGCTTCAGCCTAGGTGATATCCTTGGCATAAATAGGGTATATATAGGAGGTTGTGAGTCTTATTTCATCATCAAGTTGTGAAGTGTGTTCTCATTAGAGATATTTGGAGGTTTTCCCCCTCGAAGTGGCTTGTTATTCTCAGTTATTATCAAGTATTTGCAGCATATTTCATATAATATTCTTCTATTGTGCAAGTTATTTCACAACAAGTGGTATCAGAGCATGATCTTGGCACCATAGAGGCAAGGTTTTTCTCAATTTTAAAGGCGATTTTGGGAAGAGCATATCTTTCAGATTTTGACAAATTTTTTCTGATTTTTAAAGGGTTTTTGAAGAACATATTGAAGAAGCTACAGTATGGATTTCAGAAGAATTGGAGTAGAATTAAGTGAATTATTGTAGAATTAGGGTTTCTACACTATTTTTTGGAATCTCCATATCTCGCACATCTTGTTGAATTGGAGTCTGATTTTTATTGGGTTTTTGAAGACATACTAAAAGGAGATTACAGTGTAAATTTTAGAGAATTTAAGGTTCATTTGTGTTATTTATTTCAAGCAACATTAATGGCTTCAACACATGTGGCCTGCAACAAGGGGTAAAAAGAATGTTGTCACTCCGGGGAAGACTCCTGATAAGGATGGTGAAACAATCAAGGATATTCCTCATAATGAAGAACTCAATAAGGTCAAGGAAGAAATTTCCTCAATTAACAATAAGGTCAAGGAAGAAATTTCCTCAATTAAGATGGATATGTGTGACCTAAGAGGAGATATGTCAGAAATGTGAAACATGTTAAGCACCTACATAGTTGAATCAAGAAAGGAGTTCTCAAGTGACCAAGGTGAGAATTCTAGGTCAGCCACTACTAACACAAGCTTTAGTACTCCTATGGGATCTAGGAATTTATTTCCAAAGGTGGATATGCGCAAGTTTGATGGTAAGGATCCTCTAACATGGATAAACCAAATGGAGAATTTTTTTGAAGTACACCAAATCCCAAATGGACAAAAGGTCACGATGGCTTCCTTATATTTAGAACCAGATCAATTCATTTGGTATCGCTGGCTTTGCACTCATCGAAGGAAAAAGGGGCTCACCGTCTCATGGTAAATTTTTACGGAGGAACTCCAAGCACAATATAGCAATAGCATGATAGACAACTTCTTCACCTTAGCCAAACTCTCAAACAAACAGATCGCTAAGGATTATATTCAAAGAATTCCAAAAATCTATCCTTAAGGGTGGATTCACCACGAGGAAAACTTTGAATGATTTATTCTTGGGTGGTCTCAAGGATCACATTCAACATGAGTTTTCACGATGTTTAGCCCTAGTTCCATAAATGAAGTCTTTTATCTTAGCACGCTAGTGTAGAGGAGAAATATTTGATTCCTAAGAAGCAAGGGGCTAATGTGACAAGAGAGAAAGGATATTCAACACAACCTTACTAAGCTGACTCCACAACAAATTGAGGAGAAAGAGCAAAAAGGCTTTGTAAGCCACCAGATAGCAAATACAAATGAGGACATAAATGTAGTGAAAAGAAATTGTTTTATATTGAAGGTCCCATTGAGGAAGAAGAGGAGGAACCCATACTAGAAGATGAAAGGGAGTCTAATGAGGAATCACATGATTCTCAACCAATCATTTCTTGTCATGCACTCTCAGGTTTCAGTGCTCCACAAACTCTCAAGGTGGTGGGGTTCCTAAAGAAGCAGAAGGTAACAGTGTTGATCGACTCAGGTAGTACTCATAATTTCATCAACAAAAAGTTAGCTACTCGCCTAAATTGTTTCATATATCCAGCTCCAGAGTTTCAAGTTTTGATTTCAGATGGTGGTGCCACTGTTGTTCGTGGAAGTGTCAAGGGCATTAAATTATCCATGGGAGATTATCAACTTGATACCCCAATGTATGCGATATCCATGGGTACAACAGATATTGTTTTGGGAGTACAATGGCTTACTACATTAGGAACAATTGAGATGAACTTCCAAGAACTATTCATGAGATTTCAATCAGAAGGAAGGATAGTAGAGCTAAGGGGGTTGAAGGAAAAATCTCCACAAATGGTAAGCTCTCATCAAATGCAAAAGTTGCTTAAGAAAGGAGTGGATGGATTTGTGGCCCAACTATGTTCATTAGAAGTCTCTCAATCTGATGCTCCTACTCATCCAGATTTGCAAGCTATAATTGATCATCACTCGGTTATTCTTGGAGATATGCCTAAATGACTTCCTCCTAAGAGGGATCATGATCATGCCATACAGTTAGTCCCAAGGAGCCAACCACCGAACATCAGGCCTTACAGGTATCCACACATACAAAAGAGTGAGATAGAAAAAATTGTTGAAGAGATGCTAGAGGCAGGAATCATTAGGCATAGCCAAAGTTCTTACTCCTCGCCAGTGGTGATGGTACGTAAGAAGGATGATACTTGGCACATGTGTCCAGATTATAGAGTGCTCAACATGTACACCATTAAAGATAAGTTTCCAATTCCAGTCATTGATGATTTGTTAGATGAATTAAATGGAGCTATGTTTTTTACCAAGTTAGATCTTAGATCTGGTTATCACCAAATTCGGATTAAGGAGGAGGATATTTGTAAGACAGCATTTCGGACTAATGAGGGTCATTATGAATTTTTGGTGATGCCATTTGGTCTTACCAATGCACCATCTACATTCCAAAGTTTGATGAATTCCATTTTTAAGAAGTTCTTGAGAAAGTTTGTATTAGTATTCTTTGATGATATATTGATTTACAGCAAGACTTGGGAAGAACATTTGCAACATGTGGACCAAGCATTACAAATACTTGAAGATCATAAACTTTATGCTAAGCCATCCAAGTGTGCTTTTGGTCTTACAGAGGTGGAGTATTTGGGACACATAGTTTCACATGAAGGAGTAAAGGTGGACCCTAACAAAATTAAGGCTATCATGGAATGGCCTATTCCAAAAACCATTAAGAAACCGAGAGGATTCTTGGGATTGATAGGGTACTATAGAAGATTTGTGAAGAATTATGGTAGTATAGCAAAAGACCTCTCACCACTCTATTGAAGAAGGATTCTTTTCATTGGAATGAGTCCTCAATACAACATTTGAGAGATCAAGGAGGCTATGTGTTCAACCGTACTTTGCCACTACTAACTTCACCAAGGAATTCATTGTGAACGTGATGCTTCCTGAAATGGGATAGGAGCAAAGGCTTATGCAAGAAGGCTCTAATTGCTTTGGAGTCGCCAATTAAAAAGGTAAGAATCTACTAAAACCTATTTATGAGAAGGAAATGCGCAATACTCCATGCTGAAACAATGCATGCCTTATCTATTGGGTAGACACTTCAAGGTTAAGATAGATCATGATAGCCTAAAATATTTTTTGGAACAAAGACTATCTTCTGAAGAGCAGCAAAAATGGGTCACTAAGATGTTAGGATATGACTTTGAGATTATATATAAGAAAGGGAAAGAAAATATTGTCGCAGATGCACTGTCAAGGAAGGATGAGAAAGATGAAGCCTTATTGTGTGCCCTTTCAATATTACAAGCAAATTGGGTGGAGGAAGCCAAAGTAGAGTGGCAAAATGATGTTGCGACTAGTAATCTCATCGAGCAATTAAAAAGTGATCCTAGTAGTTCAGATAAGTTTTGTTGGAAGGGAGATACTCTTTGGTATAAAGAGCGCTTGTATCTCTGCAAGAATTCCAACCTTAAAATCAAGATTCTCACAGAGTTGCATGAGTCTCTAGTGGGTGGTCATTCAGGATTTTTGAAGACATATCATCGAGTCAAGCAAGATTTCTTTTGGGAAGGGCTAAAGGGTGATGTTCAAAAATTTGTGGCTGAATGTTTGGTGTGTCAAAGGCATAAAGGGAAGACAATTAAGGCACCAGGTCTCTTGCAACCCTTATCTATTCCTAGCCAGCGTTGGGAAGAGATATCCATGGACTTCATCACAGGGCTTCCCAAATCTAAAGGTCATAATGTCATCATGGTGGTGGCTGATAGGCTCACTAAATATGCACATTTCATTGCATTAGCACATCCTTTTACAGCAAGTGCAGTGGCTAGAGCTTTTTTGGAGAATATCCAAAAGCTACATGGTACACCTAAAGTTATTGTTAGTGGTCGTGATCCTATCTTCACTAGTCACTTTTGGAAAGATTTATTCTCATGTTTGGGTACTCAATTGGCTCTTAGCTCTTCATACCACCCTCAATCAGATGGGCAAACAAAGGTTGTTAATAAGTGTTTGGAAGGATATCTACATTGTTTCACTTCGAGAAACAGCCCCAAGGTAGATTGGCTACCACTTGCGGAATGGTGGTATAACACTTCTTTCATAGCTCATAAAAATGTCTCCATTTTGGCACTTTATGGATATCATCCTCCTTCCATCACATCATCAATTAAAGTGTCCCCAAGAGTTCGTGCAAAGAGGAAGACCACTTGCTTCATCAACAACAAGTACTTTCGTGGACTCAAGAAGAATTCTAGCCATGGCACAAAATCGAATGAAACAACAAGCAGACCAACATCGTAGTGAAAGAAGTTTTGAAGTTGGGGATTGGGTCTTCTTGCGATTGCAGCCTTATAAGCAAATCTCACTAAAGCAGCAAAGAAAGAATAATAAGTTGTCACCAAAGTATTATGGTCCATACCAAATCATGCAGAAGATTGGTAGTGTTGCCTACAAGCTTGAGTTGCCACCTACAACAAAGATACATCCAGTTTTTCATGTTTCCTGTTTGAAGAAGGTAATTGGGCATAATATTCCACTCAAACAACACTTCGATTTGGATGAAGAAGGAGAATCATTTTGGAACCCAGATGCATTCAAATTGACAAAGAAGCTGAGGAATAGAACTATCACTGAGTATCTCATCCAATGGAAGAATTTACCAGTTGAAGATGCCACATGGGAAGATGAGGAGTTCATTCAAAAGTTTCCAAACTTGATTAACATTGAGGACAATGCTTCTTTGAAGAAGGGGGGCATGCTACGCCCTTAATATTATTGTACATCGGGTTATGAATAGTCGGCTTGTGGCTATCTTAACTCTCTATTAAGTCATATTATCATTAGTATATTGTTATTTAGTTGTTTAGGTCGGCCTAAGTCTTATATAGGTGTGTCTAAGTCGGCCTAGGTGATATCCTTGGCATAAATAGGTATATATAGGAGGTTGTGAGTCTTATTTGATCATCAAGTTGTGAAGTGTGTTCTCATTAGAGATATTTGGAGGTTTTCCCCCTCGAAGTGGCTTATTATTCTCATTATTATCAAGTATTTGCAGCATATTTCATATCATATTCTTCTATTGTGCAATTATTTCATAACAAAAAAATAATAGATTTTTTAAATTTTAGATGAGAATTGGTAATGACTTGTTTGAGAAGAAAATAAATAAAGTAAATCTTTCTAAAAGACCCTAGTATACTCAAAACACTGAGCTATAAATATAAATTCCTCTATAATATCATTCAATCTCAATATTTCATGTAATTGGATGTCAAGTCCTAGAAGATAATCGTGGGTTTGGCCTAAATTTCTAACCCTTTTGTAACACATGAAATGAATAATCTCTTGGGCTTCAATTACTACCAAATTTTCAACTTATTTATTTGATATTTAACTTATGAAAATTTATCCTCGAACGAATCATCCCCCATTTTAACATATCACACATGGTTATAATTGCATGACTTGTTGATCTAGGACAATCTACAAATCATAATGCTCATTGTAATTCAATCTTAACCCTAACTTATTTAACCCTAATCCAAATTGAACCTTGATTGAACCCTAACCCTAATTGAATTTAAATTAAATCACACCCCTAATTGAAATTTAATCCTTACCCTTACCCTAACCTTATTTGAACCTCAATCCTAACCCTAACCCTAACACAAGTGAATAGTAACCCTAATTGAAATCAATCTTTTAGCCTAATGAAACTCTAATCCTTATTAAACCATAACCAAAATTGAACCCTAACCGTAATGTTATTGTAACCCCGTCATTAATGAATTCCTTACCCTAACCTTAATTCTAATTGACCATTTATTGAACCCTAACCCTAATTGAACTCTAGTTCCTTGACTCTAAACCATAATTGAACTCTAGTTCCTTAACTCTAAACCATAATTAAATCATAACCTTAATTGAACCTTGACCTTAACCATACTCAAAATTTTAGCCTAATTAAATCCTAACCTAGAAATAATAGACATTGTCATTCAAGAAACAAAAGGTTTGCTATTAATAGATCTGCCCATACAAAGGAAAATAATTGTTCATACAAAAAAAGGAAAAAAAATAGTTATAATAGGTGATCAAAGGGCCTTCATATTTGACAACATTTTAGTCATCTTTCCTCATCATTGTTTAAAAAAAAAACCATAGCTACTCTCAAATTTTCTTCACTTCAAAGAACAAAATTTCCATACCAGTGTTTGGTAGGGACTTTGTAGCAACACGACCTTGTTTATGTAGATTATGTAATAAGATAAATAAACTAGTTAATAATATATAATAGGCTAAGAGATATCCTTCTCGAGGCGCCTATTTTTTTTTATCAATTTCTCACATAAAGCATAATAGATGTCTTGAAAAGGATATCTCTTGACATATTTTATATATAGTATTAAATATGTATATGCTAGTACATATACATATATATGCATATGTATATGTATGTATATACATACATATGTATACATATATACATGTTTGTATGTATGTATGTAAATTTGTATACATATGTATACATTTGTATGCATATGTACATGTATATATACATACATACATTTATACATATGCACATATGTATGTATATGTACATCTACATATGTATACATGTACATACATGTATGCATACACGTACATATACATGTGTGTGTGTGTGTGTATTGTTGGACAATGACAACAAAATAGAAAGAAAGTAGAAGTTTATCTTCGGAAAAGAAGAAGGAATAAAAATTTTAAGAAAAGATAAAATAAAACAATAAAAACAAAGCTAGTTTTTTCTAAGTTTGACATAGGTTGAAGATATTATATATCTTGCTGCCTTGAAAGCAAAACCATTATTGTAATGAATTGTAATTGAAGAGCAACAACTATGTGAAGTTTGTAATCAATTTCTTTGAGCACAAATTGTTGGTAGGAAAGTTAAAGAAATCTACAAATATGACTAATGAGGATTGGGAGGATCTTGATACAAGAGCTCTTAGCCCAATTCGATTGTGTTTAGTAGATGATGTTCTTTTCAATATTGTTGGAGAGGAAACAATAGTAGGCTTATGGAATAGAATGGAGAGTCTTTACATAACAAAATCCTTCAAAAAATCAGATCTACTTGAAGAGGCAATTGTATTGTTTGCAAATGAAAGAGGGTATAAAAATTGTTGATCATTTAAATATTTTCAATACTCTTATATGTCAATTAGCTAGTATGGGTGTAAAAATCAAAGATGAAGGCAAAATAGTTACATTATTATGAACTTTCATTGTCCAAATCTTGGGATCACTTAGTCACTTATATTAACTTTTGCACAATTGTCACCCGTGAATTTGATTTTGTTGTGGGAGCTTTGTTGTCTGAAGAGGTGCAGAGGAAATATAACATAGAAACCTCCACATTAGAAGCAATGGTGGTTAGAGGTTGATCCATAGAAAAAGGGGAAGATTCAAAGGGTACATCCAAATCTAAGTCAAACGGAAAAAGGGTAAGGGAAAATGTTGGTATTGCAATAAATCAAGGCATCTCAAGAAAGATTGTTGGAAGAGGAAAGAAGACAATGATGACTCCAAAGAGGAAGCAAATCCGGTTGAGACACGTTTAGGTACAGTTGACGAAATTTTTATCTAATTGTAATTCCTTACAATATCATGAGGAATGGTTATTAGATTCTTGTACTTCTAATCACATGTGTCCACATAAGAATTGGTTTTCTTCTTACCAAGCTATTGATGGCAGTGTTCTTATAGGAAATAATGTTCCTTGCAACACTATTGGGATTGGAAGTATTAAGATTAAAATGTTTGATGGTATTGTGAGGACATTAATCGAGGTAAGACATGTACCAAAACTCAAAAAGAATTTAATTTCCTTGGGGTTTTTGGATTCTAGAGGTTATAAATTTACAAGTCAAGGTGGATCAATAAAAATGTCCAAGGGCATTTTGGTGGTCATGGAGACTACAAATATTAGAAACCTTTACAAGCTAGAAGGGAGTATTGTAATAAATGAAGTGGCAGTGGTATCTGAGGAAAAAAAAATGAATCTACTCATTTATGGCATCAAATACTGGGTCATATGAGTGAGAAAGGGTTAAAGGTGTTGTTAAACCGTAAATTACTTCCAAATTTAAAATATTTGAATTTGAATTTCTACAAGCATTGTGTTTATGAGAAGCAATCTAAATAAAAGTTTAAAGCGGGGAGTCATACAAGTAAGGGTATTCTAGATTATTTTCATTTAGATGTTTGGGGATCATCCCCTACAATTTCTTTTGGAGGATCATCATATTTTATGATATTTATAGATGACTATTCCAACAAGGTTTGGGTCTATATTCTTAAAAGAAAAGCTAATGTGTTTAGTGTATTTAAGCAGTTTAGAGTTTTTTTTTATACGTAAGAGTTATATTTATATTATTAAAATAAAGTTTACAAGCATTTGCTAATACAGGTGTGATAGGGAAAATCTATGTGCTAGAAAATGAGCAGCAAATAAGAGAATGCAAAATAACACTAAAAACTACCTACACCTCAAGATTAGCCTAGTTGGATTCAATACAAAGTAAAGATGACAAAATGAAACTTTATACCTTGTCTCAAATCGATCATTTGGTTAGCCCTTCGATCTTTGGTGTGTGTGCTTCTTGGATGGAAAAAGATGCAAGCTAGATGATGATATGATAATGGATGAAAGTGGATGCAAGTGTAAAAATGACTAAGTATGGATTCTAGAATTTTTTTGCAAGAGTTTGGCTACAATGCATGATCTCCCCCAAAATGAAAGAAAATAGGGGGTATTTATAGAGAATTTGGAATTCTCTAGGGAAATGAACGGTTAAGATTGAGCCACCAAGATCAAGATGTAGGGCTATGGTGAGTTGAGAACTCACAAGCCCTCACATCTGACATGTGGCATGTGATATGGCTTAAAAGGGGTGATGTGTACATGAGGTGGAAGGATAGTACATGAAATGGAGGGAGTACATAATACCTTGGGATTGGGACAAGATCTCCTCATAAAGGAGGTACTTGTCCCCATGTGGGTGAGATGACATGTGGGGAATTAAAAATTCCTCAAATATTCTCATGGGGATGAGAGAAGGAATTTACAATTATTTTAAATGCATTGGGGGATTAAATGTGAATTATAAAATCACATGGGGAATGGAGATGCCTTGTCCAAAAAGATAAAATATTTAATAGGGTTACTCAATTAAGTGATTAAGGTTGTGCAAGTACTTAATTAGACTAATTAATGAAGATTAGAAGAGGGTTAGATTTTACATGTGACTTGATGTGACAAGTCAAAGATCACATGGGGAAGAGAAAAAAGAATTTACTATTCCTTGGAAGGATAAAAGGAATTAAAAATTCCTTGAGAGGTTGATTAGGCTAGTTAGTGAAGGATTAGAGGAAGGTTAGGTGGCTAAGAGAGATTAGAGGCCAACTTGCAAAAGTTGGAGGATGTGACACATCCTAATCAAGGATTAGGCATGTGCACATCCTAATGATGAGATTAGCAGATGGATTAGGATTAGATAAAAATGATGGAGGATGTGGCATATGAGGAAAAATAAGGATTAAAGAGATAAGGTATTTATTTATTAATTAAATACCTTAGGGATTTGGCAAAATTAAGGATATTAATTAAATAATAGCGATATTACTTAATTAATGCAAATAAGGGTATGCCATCACTATTTATTTAATTCATTTGATGAAAAGGAGGATTAAAGAGATAAATTATTTATTTATTAATTAAATACCTTAGGGATTTTGCAGAATTAAGGATATTAATTAAATAATAGTGATATTACTTAAATAATAGCGATATTACTTAATTAAAGCAAATAAGGGGATGCTTAGACGAAAGGGGATAAATTTAGATAAATCAAGTGTCCAAATTTAGGTGTCTACAACAAGAAATCACCAAAAGTCCTATTTGCCATATTGGTTAAACTGCTACTACCACCCATCTAAACTCCCATCCAAAAACCTCGAAGAGCAAAACAAAGAGGAGCTTCGGCCCATAAGCTCATTGCAAACCTAACCACTTCTACCCATCAGTAATGAAAACCACCACCCATACACCACTACCTAACATACACAAACATAGCATATAACCCATCCTTTACAAAATTTACAAAAAACTAGTCTTCTAATATTAACAACACTACCCATACCCATTCTTTTCCATGACAAAGACAGATCAAAATTACCAAACCCTAAGCATACCCATAATCACAGAAGCCATTGGCCTTAGTAAAGGCCTCTAAGTCCACAATCTAGTCAATGTCCTGCACAACCATGAGCCCAAAATACTTTTTCATATACTCCACAACCATGGAGAGAATCATTTGATTTCTCATGAGAGTTGGACCCTTTATATCAAGCAGAAAAGGGAAAAACTTCACCACCTCATCTGAATTCCTCAGCAACTCCAAGTCACCAGGACAGGGAATATCAGTCCCCACAATGACAACTTTCAACACCTCATCCACACCCAACAACAGGTCCTTTCTGAAAATATTTTCTAGCAACACCTTAGCCTCCACCTTTAACACATGATTGTCTAAAAGAGACACTAGGAACCTGGAAGTGACATATGTATTGTCCCTTCCAAATCTATTTAAGTGCCTAGATCTCGACACCATTTTCACCACCACAACCAACAGGTGATCATTATTGAGCATAATCCTTTTAAGGCGCTGGTTTGTTATCACCCTAAATGTCATTTTTCAAGTTTTGGCACCCAGAGAAATTGGTGTGTCTGCACCAAACCACACCAAACCCTCTGCCGAAACTTCAATTATGACACGCGAACACCCTGCCATCATAGAGCTCAACCACACACCCAAAAATACAAATGCTACAAGAAACACAAACCAAACTACCAGAGCCAGGCATAAAGTAGTGGCCACCACAACCACCTTGGCTACATTTAAACCCACAAAAGTCACTAGACTTCCATCATTAATCGATACTTAGTTGAGAATGGCATTAATGCCATGATGCTACACACAAGAGAGGTTGTCCTCATCCTTGAATGCCAAACAAACTGTTTTATAGGCTATTACATCGACATATGAACTAGTACTCAAAATCCACCACTCTATCAACAAACCACTCCTTGTTTTAAGTGCCCATTATGGTCGCCAACTTGTCATTATTCACATGGAATCCTTGCCGACATGTTCATCCAAGGTGGACAACTATGAACGACACCCCTGGGAATGAGCTCTCAATAATCTAGGACCAACAATAATCTACCACACCCTGACCGCTTCACCTGCCACGTGTCGTCTGCCTCTCTTGGAAAGCCGCCTTCCCTTCCTCTCACAACAGTTTAGAGTTTTGGTTGAAAAGAAAACTGACAAATCAATCAAGTGTTTAAGGATAGATAATGAAAGTGAGTTCGCATCTTTGGAATTTGAAAATTATTGTAAGGAAGCTAGGATAAAAAGGC
>VDFB02285375.1:0-53488 GCA_007258455.2 Sequoia sempervirens
TCATAGGTACATTCACCATCAATCTAGCCCTCAATATGGAAGCAAAACAATTATGAAATTGCACATAACTAGTGCTTTCCTTATTACAAGATAAATCTACAACCCATATCTATATTGGAAATATTTCTCCATCAACTGATTGCCTTAATTTCATCTTCTTAGAGAAAAAGTCAACATTCTTGAATAAAAACATATACATCAACATAGAATACCAAAAGAATTGAGTGTCGGTATCATTTTTTTGTAGATTTGATAGCCCCTCATGTATCTTCTCCACCAAAAAAGAAGAAAAGTCATATGTGACAGATGAGTTAGGGTGTTGTATTTGCGCCCCCATGAACATGTATGCAATGGGCATCACTACACCAAGACTGAAACCCAAAATCTGACACAATGAATAAAAAGTGGCTAGGAAATGATTTGCAAAATAATTTAATTTGAAAGGTTCTTGGTCACTGGGGTTGATATGAAATCTTGAACCTCCTACCCTAGCCAGATGAGGTGGAAGCAATTTAGCTCTAAAAAGAGAGTTCAACTTTGCATATTCCTACTTCATTTCCTCAAGGTGGATAGGCACCAAGTCCTCACTCAGTTCACTCAAGTCAAAAAACTGTTGAATATCATCTTTGTTAATGCTTAACAAAACCTTTCCATCATTATCCCTAATTACCCATGTGATAGGGTCATATCTTACAGTTACTCCCCTAAGTAGGTCTACATCAAGGAAAACATTCAGTACCACTAGCTTCCCCATATCATACATCCATCCATTTGAAAAAGGGTGAGAAAAATTCCTCTGTCCATACCATAATCTGAACATTTCCTAACTCGTGAGAGGAACCCTAGCATCGGCTATGTTGGAACAATTGTATACTAACCCCTCCCCCAAGATTTTCCTTTGCATCATAACCAATCCCTTCTTTCTATCATTCATTGACAAGGGAAATCGATCCAACAAATCATCATACAAGTTTCTTTTTAAATAGTCAAACTAGCCAAAATGTTGCTTGGGCGGTGCCATCTCAGACAAACTATGGCTTCTTATAACTTCACACTTCAAATAGCTAGGACTAACCAGTGATATGAAATTATAGAATAAAATATTGCAATCTCACAATTTAAATAAACTATAGCCCTAAAGTGTTTGTCAACAAACCCTATGATAAGTACAACAAATATTTTCCTTAATTCAAGCACACAGTGACTGGGAAACACAAAAATTAATTCACACCTCTTTTTGCAGAAATCCCAAATTCTGGCTATTAGGGTTCACAACCTTGCTCTCAGCTCTGAAACTACTTCACAAAATACCTGAATGCTTTGTGACACACATAAAGTGGGAGAATTTCCTTTATTTTGATAAAATTGATCTAGTAAATGTCTCATCTTCCATTAAAGCTCACTCACGCGGTACATGAATAGCTCCAATGATATTTAATGCAGATTTAAATTCAAGTCGTTGATCCTTCAACATAGTGCCCTATGATTAACCCTTAGTAGCTTTTCCATCAAGATTATAACACATCTATCAATTTAAAACGCGTGCATATTAAGAGCACTTTAGTAACCCACCTTTTAATGTATTTAAGGCCAGATTAATGTTCCATGGTATTTTCTTTATTCTTTCAGCTTCATCAGATGAGACACGTGGCGACCGCTCGTGATATTACAATTTATGGTGGGGCCATCTTGGGATGGTAGGGAATAGATGAGATCAAATGGTAGTTGATCAGCAGTCGTGCAATTCCATCCCCCAGAAGGACACGTGGTGCCCACCTATGATATCGCAATCAGTAAAACTCCTGCAGCTTCATATCACACGATGGCAGGAAGCCATTGATATCTGAAGGAAATTTGATCAACGTTAGCACGAATTCGATCCCTTCTGCAAAATAAAACATTCATTAAAAAGGATATGGGGACATCACTAGGCCAACGGTAAACAATGATATAAGTTATTTTTTAAAAGATGAAACACGGGGCCAATTGAGACTTAGGAAATAAAACCTTGTAGAGGAAATAAAGTACTAAAATCAAAGGGACTCAACCTAGATGAACGGATATGACATAAGTTGTTTTAAAACCCCATCAAAAGTAACAACGAAATAGAACACAGCCAAAGCGTGAAATAAACATTAGGGATTTATATGAAGACAAAGCTAAAACCCCAACCCTTAGAAAAATTGAACACCATGAAAGACTAGAGACATAAGGCAAGACATGAGTGAAAAACAAGGAGAAAAATATGGAAGTTCCATCAGTGGCTCCAACTGGGGACGTTCATTCCATTGGAATGAAGTGGGAATCTAGAATCTTAGGTAAAGCAATCCAAGATGCAGAGATGACTAAAAAGGGACTGTTCGGACAAAACAACCCCAACTATGTACAAAATATATACAAAATATACAAACCTAAACTATTTTTCATGGAAAAGAAAACTTCAAATGAAGTATAACCTCAAGAACCATCCATGAACTAGAAGTTCTAGAAGATATCATGTCATATCTTGGAGGAAGTACAAATTCTCACCCCACTTACCATTAATAAAAAATGGACTGAACCAGATTGCATCAAATTTCCCATGTTTCCCTTTATCTTCCAGACTGGCATTCCACATTAAAACCAAATCTCTATCTTTGAAACTCCTTACAGTTGCCCTCTTGTCATACAAATTCTTTACTTGCAACTACAAATTTTCACTTCTCTTTTGGCTTCCCTCCTTGTTTCATCTAATTCGATAAGGGCTTCCACTCTAAATTTCATCTCATCATCAATTTCATTATCATACATTTGGACAAACTTATATATTTCCATTAAGTTATTTTGAGCCAACCTAGAATTTATCCCAAAACCAAGTCAAATGGGGCACAACCTATTTCCTTCTTCACAGTTACCCTATCTACCCAGACTGCTAATCTCATCTTAGAATCCCAAGCCTTTTTATTCTAATACTGGATTCTTTTAATAATCTTCATCAAGCTTTTATTGCTTGACTCTACTTATCCATTTCCTTGTGGGTGGTATGGTGATGAATAAGAAATTTGGATTCCATGCTTCTCACAAAACTTTATGTATTCCTCAGATCTAAAACACATTGCATTATCTGACACAATCCTTTCTAGACATCCAAATCTAGTCAATGTGTTGCTCATCAGATCCCTTAATGTGTTTACAACCTTTGCACCAATGAGATCACCAAAAGTCTATGACTTTTCAAATGAAGGTATATTATTGACACCTATCCCTTTGCTATTCACTTGTTAGGACTTAGTAATGACTATCCAAAGAGAAAATGAGATAGTGGCAACAACCATTTATATTATTTATCTCATTGCAATCCATTTTATGGCTATAGTCATGTTGTCACCCAGTGTAGATTTATTTTTACAAATTCATAGATAACATGAAGACAAACCTATAGCCTTTAATGGTACTGCTATTATTCATGAATATGCTCTATTCCCTTGAAGCACCATGATTTATGATGGTTTTTATACTAAATATCTTCATTAAAACACCCTTGTGCAAGTATATGCCTTCACTATTATAGCCTATTGCTGGAATGGATGATCAATGGTATGAAAAGGTAAAAAATACAACTATGCTTTTCTTCCTTCACTACTTGTTCCAGATTATTGATTGTTGTTCATATGCACTTGTACCATTGTAATGCCTGATGTCCTACATGAAACTGCATGGCTGTCTTGTACCATAACCTCATAGTTGTTGTTCATATACACTTGTACTATGGCCTTGGATTCCAAAATGAGACCTCTCTTGAATCATAGTTGCTTAATTTTCATTTGTAACTTTTTTTTTCTTGTATATAATGATGATCCATGTGGATCAATCATGATGACCAAAACCCCTACATGAAAGGTTATGATCAAAGCAATTGTATCTCGATCACATGATATGAGGGTTCCATTGCTATCATAAACCTCTTGTAATGGCATGTTTTCAATAGGCATATTATCTCTATCAACTAGAGTTGATGTTTCTTGAATGTCTTTTCCTTTTATGCCTTTCCTCAAAACATCATGCATTGAATGTTATCTCACAACTTGTTTGCCTAATGTTTGATTGAGAAGGCCTTGAATAGAGCCTTGTGTAACTTTAGATTTTGTTTTTGATGTTGTCCTTCATGAGACCATTGTAGAATGCATTGTTGGTTGTCCTTATCAATCACAATGACCTTTACCTATTGCTTTCACTTTCACTAGTACACCCATGAATGAATAATATCAATCCCATTTTCCTCTTGTAGCTCTTGAAAAGGTGTTTTCCTTGTACTTGTATCATGACCTTGATTCAACACATAGTCTCCTCATTTTATTTTTATTGGACAACCACCTATCACTATGTGGGTGACCTAACAACTCACATTCCTATGTGATGTGTGACTGTCCAATAGGGTTATGGTGAGAGGGGCTTGACAAAAACTTGAAATTATTCCTCATTGTTTAAAAGATGCATAATTGAACTTGATGCATCTATGAAGTCACTTCCTTTATAATCAAATCATGGATCTTCTTAAGAATATTAAAGGATATATCAACATTGTATGTTGCATCTTTTGAATCTATACTTTCCTGTCCTGTCTTATGTTCCTTCATGTCCTATCTTATGTTACTAGTATTTTATGGTATTGGTAAAATCCTAAGGCTAGGGTTTTGTCCTTGACTGAATCCCTCTATCTCTCTCCCCTCTACCCAAAGCCATAACCAGGCAAACCATAAAACCCCTCTCCCTCTCTCTCTCTCTCTCTTCCCTTCTCCCCCTCTCTCTCTTCTCTCAACTCTCTCTCCTGCCTCCTCTCCACTCTCTTCCATCAATTTCCTTTCCTAGCCATCCACTCCTTCCCCATTCTCTACCCTTGTCTCTCTCCACTCCTCCCTCTTCTCCACTCTCTCTCTTCCCTCACCCTCCTACCCCTTCCTCCTCCCATCTCTCCACTCTGTTCACTTCCTCCTCCTCTAGCCCCTCCCCCTCTCCACTCCCTCTCGCTCCCATCCTCTGCTGTACTCTCTCTCCTCCCTCAGTCCCTATCTCCTTCCACTCCCTCTCCATCCCTATCTCTCTTTCCCCTCCATAACCCTTCCTCCACCTTCTCCATTTCTATCCCTCTCTCTCTCTCTCTTTCCTTCCACTCCTCTCACTCTCCTCTCCCTCTATCTCTCTCCATTACTTCCTCCATAAACCATCTACCCTCTACCACTCCAACCCTCATACCTCTATCTCTCATTCCCACTCCCTCCCTCCCTCTCATTATCTCTCTCTCTTCCTCTCACCCATATCTCCACCTATTCCCTCTCTTCCATCACCCCTCTCTCTATTCTCCATCCCCATTCCCTGGTCTCTCTCCCCTCTACCTCCCCCATTTCCTTCTTCCCTCTCTATCATCTCTCTCCCTTCCCTCTCTCCCTTTCCCTCTCTCTCTCTCACTCTCTCCCTCCTACCCCCCTCTCCTCTCTTCTCTCTCTCTCTCTCTATCTTCATCTCCACCAACCCTCTATGTGCTCTCCTACCCCCTCTCCTCTAGGCCATTGAGTCCATCTATCTCTCCTCATCTAAAACCCCTCTGGCCATGGCCAGCCACTCTGCCATTATCTCCATTATCTCCTCCATCTTTCCCTCTCTCTCTCTCTCCCATCTTCCATTCCTCTCTCTCCTCCTCTCTCTCACTCTTATCTCCTCCCCTCTTCCCTTTTCCCTCTTTCCCACCCCTCCTGCCCCCCTTCCCTACCCATCTACCAGCTTCCCCTGCCCAAAATGCCCACTCCTCTCTTGGCTCTTCCTCCGTCTCTCCTCCATTTCCCTCCTCCCTTCCTCTACTTCCCCCCTTGCCCTCCTCACTCTCTCTCTCCCTCCCTCTCTCTCATCCTCTCTCATCCTACCCTCTCGGTCTCCTCTCCTCCCCCTCTCCTTGAAGACCCTCTCTCTCTCTCCTCTCTCCCACCCCTCCCCTCTACCTCTCTATTCTCCTTCTCACTCTATCTCTCCCTTTCACTATACCTCCTCTCTCTCTCCCCCCCTATGTCCCTCTCCCTTAACCCTCTACCATCTATCTCCTCCCTCCATCCCTCCCTCCCGTCTCTCTCTCATCCCCTCTATCTCCATTTATTTTTTCTTTGGCCCTCTCTTAGGTCTCTCTCCTTCACTCACTCTCTCTATCTCTCTCCCCTTTACCCTTAACTATAAACCTTAAACCCTTAACCCTTAAAATCTAAACCCTTAAACCCTCTACCCTCTATCTCTCTCCCAGTACTCCTTACCTCCCTCTCTCTCTCTCACACTCCTAATTCTCTCCACTCTACTGGCCTTAGCCCTCTACCATCTATCTCTCTCCCACTCCATCCCTCTCTCTCTCTCTCAAGACTCTCCCTCCTACTCCCCTCCCTCTCCCAGGTCTCTCTCTCCCACTCACTCCCTCTATCTCTATCCCCTTTGATGGAAATTTATATTTTTTCTCCTTATGTTCCATTCCTACCCTACCTGGTGTTACTGGTCTTTCATGGTGTCAAAATTTTCCTTGGGTTGTGTTAGAACTATAAAATTTTGAAAAGTTCATAGTTGTACATACCTGTTAGTTCCCAAAAATAGTGCATACCATAAGCACATGAATCTGTTTTGCATAACAAATTTTCCTATATTTTATCATTTGGTCCCATAGAATCCATCTAACCCTCGGTATTTTAATGTATAATTCATATCGGCAAGAGATCATGAGGGTTTCCCTAATCCATAAAGCATTCTATGCTAATATTATTCTTTTTGCAGTCTATCGGCAAGACATCGACAAAGTCTCACCGATGTTATTTCATTTGGTAATACACATTGGCATGATGTAGTTTGCAGTCTCAGTGACACAAGGGTCCTATCAGAAAAACAATGGTCAATGGTGTAAGTCATAACGAGATTATTTGTGTCTTACCAATCATGGTACAATTTTGGAGCATCAAAAAGGAATCTAGAATATTCTCAACAAGTTTCCCAGAAAAGTGGAAGTTCGCACAACCATTGATCAACTATCCTTTGATCTTAGCCACTCCCTGCCATATCATGATGACCCCACCACACCACTTTGGTTGATCATGATATCATGGGTAGGTGCCACATGTCCTATCTGGTGAGGTTGAAGGTGATAAGTTTGGTTGACCGTCGATCAATTGTCATGAGATCTTAACGGTTTCCCGCCATCGCGTGATCAAAAGTTGCAAGGTTTTTACTGATCCTGATATCATGGGCGGGCACCATGTGACTCATCTGATGAAGTTGAAGGAATGAAGGAAATACTGTGGTAAATTAATCTAGCCTTAATACATTAAAAGGAAGGTTACTAAAGTGTTCTTGAGGTGCACATGTTTTAAATAAGCTAATATGTTATAATCTTGATGAAAAAGCTACTCGACGATTAATAATAAGGTTGATGACTGTGTTGAAGGAACAAGACCACGAATGCTCAAGATCTACAGTTTTCCACCATTGTGTGATCCAAAGTTGTAGGATCTTTACTGAATATGATATCGCGAGTGACAACCATGTGGACTTCCTTGGAAACGTATGGTATAGTGGGCCCCCTATTACCATGTTGGTGATTGTGTTAGCTTTTTTTGAAGATGACCATTCGATGATTTGATTAAACTGAAGGATTGGCGGCTAAAATTTAAATACAAATAAATTAATAATTATCATATATAGATTTTTAGATTTATAACTTTATAGATGTTTAATTTAAATTAGAAATTTTCATTATGTTAATTTTATTTATATTAGACATATATGTTTCATCAAATAATTTTTTTTTAAAATATTTATGTAAAATATGATGTGTATGGCAAATTTCTATGTGCAATTTAATTTTTATCTATATAATTATTATTCAATAAAGTTAAAACTTCTAACTTAAATTTAACTTATTTTAACATATAAATTAGATTACACACAAGTAAATAAATATATAGGTTAAAATAAGTTAAATTATTTGAACATTAATATAATATTACTATTATATTATTATTAAAATTATCTTATAATTATTATAAAGTAAGTATTATATTCTTTTCTAATTATTTTATTATTAGGTTTAAGATTAGTGTTTGTGGTAAGGTTAGGGGTAGGCATAGGATTATATTTAAGGTTATGAGTAAGGTTAATGTTGGTGATTAATGAAAGATAAATAACCATTTTTTTAAAAATTGTAACCCTGACCCTAACCCTCACCTTTATCCTATCCTTATAACCCTAACCATGACCCTAACCATGACCAGAACCCTAACCCCAACCTCAACCCTAACTACCTAACCCTAAATATTTTTTTAATTAATTAGTTGCATTCACTCTAATAAACCTAACCCAAACCTAAACCTAGCCCTAGCCCTAGCCCTAACCCTAATCCCAATCCCAATTCTAATCCAAATATAAAAACAACCGTTAACCATAACAATAACCCTAAGGCTACTATCCAATTAAGGTTAAGGTTCTATGATAAATAATTGGGTTAGAATAAGGGTAAGGGTTAGGGATAGCCTAGTTATAGGATAAAAATTAGAGTTAAAATTATATTAATGAGTAGGATTAGCATTATTTTAGGGTTTTGGTTAGAAAATTAGGGTTCAAAACCCTAACACTAATTGTAACGAAATCCCTAACTATAATCACAATTCTAATCCTAGTGCTAACTATAATCACAATTGTAATCCTAATGCTAACCATAACCCTAACCCTAACCATAAAGAATAATACTAACCCTAACTCTAACCAAATCCCTAATTGTAACACTAAACCCTACCTTAATTACATATCTAATCCCAACCATAACTAGAACTCTAAATATAAGCCTAACTATAAACCATAAACCCTAATCTAACCATAATCTTAATGCTATTTTTCCTAACCCTAACCCTAATTAAATACCCAATCATAACCATAAATTGTAACCCAACCCAACTCTAATTTCAATCATAATTGTACCTCTAAACCTAACCCTAAACCCAAGTGACTAAACAACTCACCTTCCTATGTGATGTGTGACTGTTCAATAGGGTTATGGTGAGAGGGGCATGACAACAACTTGAAATGCTTCCTCGTTGTTTAAAAGATGCATAATTGAAATTGATGTATCTATGAAGTCACTTCCTTTATAAAAAAATCATGGATCTTCTTAAGAAGATTGAAGGACATATCAACACAGTATGTTGCATCTTTCGAATCTGTCCTTTCCTGTCCTGTCTTATGTTCCTTTCATGTTCTATCTTATGTTACTAGTCTTTTATGGTTTTGGGAAAATCCTAAGGTTGGGGTTTTTTCTTTGACTGAATCCCTCTATCTCTCTCCCCTCTACCCATAACCATAAACCCTAAACCCTTAACCTTTAAACCCTCTACCCTCTAACCTCTCTCTCTCTCTCAAGTCTTTCCCTCCTACCCCCTGTCCCTCTCTTATGTTTTTATCTATCTCTCACTCACTCCCTCTATGTGTCTCCCCTCTAACCTTAAACCCTAAACCCTCAACCCTCAACCCTTTAACTCTAAACCCTTAAACCCTCTACCCTCTACGTTTAACCCTCTACCCCATATCTCTCTCCCACACCCTCCCTCTTTCCCTCTCTCTCAAGCCCCACCTCCTACCCTCTCTCCCTCCTCAAGTCTCTCACTCACTCCCATTCTCCCTCCTCACCCTAATACTGATTTAAACCTCTACCTCTATCCCTAACCTCTATGTACTCTCTTATCTCTCTCCCACCTCCCTCCCCCCTCTCTCACTGAATCCTCTATCTCTCCCCCTTTACCATGACCTTTAAAACCCTAACCCCAAAAACCCTGCAAACCCTAAACCATCTACTCCCACCCCCTCTACCCCTCTCTCTCTCTCTCTCAAGTCTCTCCCTCCCTCACTCTCTCCCTCTCCTCTCGGCCCTCTCCCTCACTCACTCTCTATCTCACTCCCTCTATCTCTCTCCCCTTAACCCTAAACCCTTAACCCTTAAACTCTAAACCCTTAATATTAGGTGTGTATTAAAAACATTATAAAAGTATAAATTTTGGAGTTCTATTAGGAATTGAATGATAAATGATGATGAATGGGAAAATCTAAGGCACTTTAATATTTTCAACTAAAAAGTTAGAGTTCAATTAGGATTAGTGTTCACTTAGGGTTAGGTTTAGGGTTCAATTAATGTTCAATTTGGGTTAGGATTGAGGATGAGATTGGGGTTTAATTAAGGTTATGAATTCAATAAGAGTTCAAATAGGGTCAAGGTTAAGGTTAGGGTTGGGGTTAAGGTTCAATTAGGATAAGAATTAGTGTTAGGGTTAGGATTAGAGTTCAACTATAGTTCAAAGTTAGGGTTATGGTACAATTAGGACTACTATTCAATAAATGTCTAATTAGGGTTAATACTTAATTAAGGTTAGTTTTAAAGTTAAATCAGGGGCTTGCTAGGGGCTGAGATTATGAACAAAGCAGGTTTTAAGCTAGGGTTAGGTTAGGGCAGAACCCACCATGCTTAACTCTGGATCAATCACAAATTAGATTTTAGTGTCTAATTCAGGGTAAGGGTTAGAGTCCAACAGGGTTAGGGCTTTGAACTAGGGTTAGACTAGAATAGAACAAAGCCTTTGTGTTTAATCATGATATCTTGTGAATTTATATAATTTAGAAATGAAATGATTTGGACACAAACAAAAATAATAGAAAAGTTTGATTTTATATAGATCTTATTTCTTAATTTTATTATAAAATCTCTAATTAATAAATTTTAATTAATATAAAATGAATATTTAATTTAATTTAATTCAATTTAATTAGATAATTAGTAAAACTAAATAGATAATAAATATTTTATGGATTTAAAAAAATAGAATTTAGTTTAATTTTATTTCTAATGTAAAATATTAAAATTTTAGATTGAAATACTTAATTTATTTTAAAATATTTAAAATTAATTTTTGATTTATAAACTAATATTAAGATATTAATAAATATAACCCATTGCATAATGTATTAAAGATGCATCAAAGTATTTATCACTCCTTTGGCTTCATCAAATGAGACACATGGCGCTCACCTGTGATATCGCAATCAATAAAGACCTCATAAATTTTGATCACGTGATGGTCGAAAACTGTGGATCTCAACCATTGGCAATCTTGTTTGTTCAACACAGTCGCCAGCCTTGTTATTAACCATCGAGCACCTTTCTACTAGGATTATAGCATCTCCATTGATTTAAAACATGTGCATCTTATAACTGCTTTAGTAACCCACAACATAATGTATTAAAGACACATCAAAGTATTTATCATTCCTTTGGATTCATCAGATGAGACACGTGACGCTCACCCGTGATATTGCAATCAACTAGTAGGGTCATCACGGGATGACAGGGAATGACTGAGTTCACATGACAATTGATCTACGACTGTGCTAACTTATCCCTTTGCAAAATAAAAACATTTATTAGGGGAGAGGGCCCAGTAGACGTGGCGCTTGCCCGTGATATCACAATCAACTCTTGGGGTCATCCCAGGATGGCGAGAAATGACTGAGATCACACGATGATTGATCTATGACCATGTGAAATTTTTCCTCTGCAAAATAAAAACATTTATTAGGGGAGAGGGCACACTCAATCATGATGATAATACCCAGTCTTACCACATATTTATACTATATATTGTAAATAAATAGTCCAAATGTAAATAAAGAAAGATATTTATACAATCCAAGAAAATAAGTTAAAATGTATTTAATAAAAAATTATATATCAATTTATTTTTCTTTTTTAGATGAATTAAGAGTATGATTTAAAATATTTTAATTCAAATAACATAAATGATAAATTGAAGTAGAAAAACAAGAATATTATTTTGAAATTTTGAGGTTTCATATTTATATGTGTGAGATTGATCTAATATTCTAGAAAATGAAAGTTAAAATATCATGAAAAAATAGGCATAGAATGAATGTAGACATAAAATTATATTCGCATATATTCATAAAATAAGATCTAATAAACAAAAAATATATGCAATTAAAAATAAAGGAAAAATAATTCAACCCAAATTTAGATAAGAGAGATAATCAGATTATATGATAACTTTAAGGCTAGGGTTGGGGTTTGATTAGGATTAGTGTTCACTTAGGATTATGATTGGAGTTATGAATCTACAATTAGGGCTCAATTAATGTTCACTTAGGGTTTCTTTTTTGGGAGAATTTTATTGCATGGTAAGTGTATTTTAGAAAATTAATATGTCAAGAATTAATTTTAGATAATACTACATGTGATTTTTCATATGGTATTAAATTGTAGATTAAAATTGATAATAGATTTCCTTCCTTATTTTGAATTGTAAGCTACCATAATATATGGCCTTAAAATATTATAAATATTTTGAGATTTCTTAAACTATACAACACGACATCCAACAAAAAAAAATTGTTATGCATTTTTTCCAAGCACAAATCCTTAGAATTCTTAATGTGTTATTTAGGTTAATTATTTATTGCAATAAATAAATACACACTAATATATATATATATATATATATATATATATATTATGGATTTGAGGGAAAATATTAAAATATTTATCTTAATTGAAAAATTTAAATGCAAGGGATTCAAGTGCATACCTTTGCTTTTGTTAATGTTGATGAAGATACAAATCTTGATGAAGTGCCAAATTTGATGAAATGATATAAAAAATTGGAATATCTTTGCTCTACGTGGCACTTGAAATTTTGTACAAAACTATAACTAACTCTACATCAAATTTGTGACTTTGGACCTATTTTGCATCAATAAATATGAGCTTTGAAACATGCCTCCTAATCTAGCATACAATATGTACTTAAATACTCAAAATAGTTGGGAGTAGTGTTGAGATTGGTGGATCTTTGGGAAGGTCCAATGCTTCACCTTAGTATCTCTCCCTATAGATAGAGGTAGAGATGAATATAGAATGAGAGAGGAAAATGGATAAAAATAGACAGAGAGAGAGATAGAGGGAGAAATAAATATATAGAGAGATAGGGAGATAGAGAGGGGATATATATGTATAGAGAGAGAGAGAGATGGCAAGATAGAGATATACAAAGATATATAGAGAGGGGAGAGAGAGAGAGATAAGTAAAGAAAGACATAGATATAGAGATATATGAGCAGATAAAGGGACAAATAGGTTGAGATATGAAGATAGATAAGGGGTATAGGGAGGGAGCAAGAGAGGGAGAGATGGGGAGAGATAGAGAGAGGGAGGGAGAAAGGGAGATAGATATGTAGAGCAAGGAGAGATAGAAGATGGGGAAGAGGGAGATATATGTAGAGAGGGGGAGAGAGGGAGAGTGAGAGGGGGGGGCTAATATAGAGATATAGATAGAGATAGGAAAAGAGATAGGGATATATATGTATAGAAGTATATGGATAGAAAGAGATAGAGAGATGAGTGAGAGGGAGATCAAGCGAGAAATAAAGATAAAGATATAGAGTAGAAGATATGGAGTGAGTAAGATAGAGAGAGGGAGACATTTCTACAAATGGAGGGGGAGGGAGGAATATAGAGGAAGAGATGAATATAGAGTGAGAGAGGAAGAGTGAGAAAAAATGATAGAGGTAGAGATGAATATAGAATGAGAGAGGAAGAGAGATAAAAATCGATAGAGAAATAGAGAGAGAGATAAGTAGAGAAAGACAAATAGAAATGGGTAGGGAGATAAAAGAGATATATGGGAAGAGAAAGGGACAAAGAGGTTGACATATGAAGATAGATATGGGTATAGGGAGAGAGCTCAGATGGTAAGAGATAGAGAGAGGGAGGGAGAAAGGGAGAGAGATAGATAGAGGAGGGAGAGAGAATATGGGGAAGAGAGAAACATAAAGTTAAGATGTGTCAATATTTAAGAATCCAAGTGTTTACTCTGAAATTCTTGCAAACATTGTTAAATTTTTAGTTATGTTCAAGTATAATTGTTAGATCAAAAAAATGACCTTTCAGTTGGCCTAAAATTATAGGCAAAATAAAGTTTTGGACCATATTGATGGGCATATATATCCAATATTTCAATACAATTTTATATCTTGCCTATAGCAATTTATATTTATTCACATATTCCACCCAAACTCAATCTCTCCAAGTGAGGTGTAGGAAATCATATATGCAATATGTGATGTTTCTACTAGATGATACTTACAATGATCTCCACCAAGCATGCTTGTAAACTCATGAATGATGTAAAATATTTTCTTCCATGACGATATTTTTAACAACATTCTTCCTTAATGACATCTTTAGCTATTTTAAATTATAATTTAGAATCATCATCCAAGGTTGGGATATGATAGATGAAGAGATCCTACTTTTATTCTATTTTTTGTCTTCATTTTCATCCACTAGCATGTTTTCCCAAGAGGAAAACAAGGAAGTCTTGATGATGTCAGGATTATCATAAGTTTATCCATAAGCATCTTCAATCTTCATATTATGTTTCTTTGCCTTCTAATTTTGCATGTTAAATGAAAAAACTTGGTTTTACACCTTATTTAAGTCATTTAATCCTTGATTTTTGTCTTCAATAGATTTATTTAAAACTATAGACACCATCCAATTGAATTATGAGATTCCTCTCTTCTTCTATTAGGATGTAAAAAAAATCATTTGAGAGGTCTTTTTGGATCTTAGCCATTCTACTTTCAAGGAGATCCTTTCTTTGAAAATGTTTCTAAAGACTTGGATATTCCACTCTTTTAGTCTTAGTTTTATGAATTTGAACTTTCTATTGAATATGCACATCTTAGTGCAATGATCAACTGTTTGGGTGACCCAAGAGTCAGTGGCAACCATTTTGAAGTTTGAGTTTTCCATCTACACTTTTTCAAACTTGAAAGACACTCTTCTAGGGAATTTGTCCTTGTCTATGAGCCTGTAATCTGAACCAGCTTCAAATAGGGTTACAATTAGGGTTCAAATAGCTTTATGGTTGGGGTTAAGCTTCAATTTGGGTTAAGGTTCAATTGATTAAAAATAAGCATCTTCAGAAGAAAGATATCTCTCAGCGTACTTTACATATATTTTTGAAATATAGGTATGCTAGTGATAATACCCATTCTTACCACATATTTATACTATATATTGTAAATAAACAGTCCAAATGTAAATAAAGAAAAAACCAAATGTTGATAAAAAATGGACCCATACTTGAACACATGAGAACCTCTAAATGTTATATGAAAAAAAAGATAAATTCATTAAGAAGTGAAATAAGTTTTTTTTTTTTCAAATAAAATATCACAACTCTCCACTACAAGTATATCATTTAAAAAATAAAATGCTCATTTAATAAAATAAGACACTCATTGAAACAAGTATTGTTATCATAGTGAAAAAATATTGTTCTTATGTGTACAACAATTGGGGTAGCAATGGACAAGCATTGGATAATTTATATTAATAGTTTTTCCTATCACAAATATAAAAGATGAGCACAATAAATAACATCTATTTTCCCATTAAATGTGAAGGATTTTTAAAAAGTTTTAGTATTCAACTATTGGTGCATTTTTGTTCTTTATAAGTTGTATTTTAAATCATTATGTGTTGTTTTTATAACAACAAATAGACTTTTTCTGTTTAACTATTAGTCCATATGTGTTGAATATAAAAGGTAGAGATATCAAATATTTATGGTTGTCAATAAGTATTTGATCCACTTAGCTTGTATATTAATTTTAATTTAAATAAAAATATCATATTTTACAAGAAACAAATGATATTTTTTTGGTTCAACTATTGGGGATTCCATGATTAAGTTTTGTTTGAACCTTTAAAAAGTAAAATTTTAGACACTTCTCAAAAGATTTTCTGATGTGGCGAGTTGCATGATGAGTTGCACCTCCAAACCTTAGTTATAGATAAATAAGAGACTAGTCTACATTTTAAAAGAAAAATGAAGGTTCTACGATATTGCAGTTAATTGCTACATGCTAAGAAAGCTAGCCTGCATGACTACTGGGCCCTCTCCCCTAAAGGAATAAGGGGGCCTAGCCTAGACAAAGCAATGGGGCTTAAGTTGCTTTAAAGCCATCCCAAAAATTAATGGCCAAATAGATCCCATCCAAGGTGTAAGATGAACACTAGGGTTTTACATGAAGATGAAGGTAATACACCAACCTTAGGCTTTTCCCAAACACCATAGATGACTAGAGACACAAGGCAGGATAAAAAAGAACACAAAGAACAAAACTTTGAAGTTCCATCACTACCCATAACCCTAAACCCTAAACCATTAACCCTTAAACCCTCTACCCTCTCCCTCTCTCTCAAGTCTCTCCCTCCTACCCCCTCTCCCTCTCTTAGGTCTCTCTCTCACTCACTCCTCCCTCTATCTCTCTTCCCTCTACCTAAACCATAAACCCTAAACTCTTAAACCCTCTACCCTCTACCCTTTACCCTCCTTCCTTTATCTCTCTCTCTCAAGTCTCTCCCTCCTATCACCACTCCCTCTCTAAGGTCTCTCTCTCACTCACTCTATCTGAATTCTCTCTCTCCTACCCCTTCTCCCTCTCTTAGGTCTTTCTCTCACTCACTCACTCCCTCTATCTCTCTCCCCTCCAGCCTTAACCTAAACCATAAAACCATCTACCTGTACCCTTAACCCTCCCTCCCTCTATCTCTCTCCTCCCTCCCTCTCTCTCTCAAGTATCTTCAATATCCTACCCCCTCTCCCTCTCTTAGGTCTCTCTCTCAATCACTCACTCCTTTATCTCTCTCCCCTTAACCCTAAACCCTAAACCCTTAGCCCTTAAACCCTCTACCCTCTACCCTTAACCCTCCCTTCCTTTCTCTCTCTCTCTCTCAAGTCTCTCCCTCCTACCCATAAACGAGAAACCCTTAAACCTTCTATCCTCTACCCTCAACACTCTTCCCCTCTCCATTCCCCCTCCTAATTCTCTCTCTCTCTCTCTACCTCTCCCCTTCTTCCCCTCTTCCCCTCTCCCTTCCCCCTCCTAATTCTTTCTATATATATATCTCTCCCTTTCCCCTCCCTCTCTCTCTCATTTCCCCTCTCCCTTCCCTCCCTCTCTCTATCTCTCTCTCTTCCTTCCCCCTCCTAATTCTATCTCTCCCCTCTCTTTGTCTCTCACACACTCTCTCTCTCCCCCCTTTCCCTCTCTCTCTCCCCATTTCCCTCTCTCTCCCTCTCTATCTATATCTTTCCAAACCTGCCCCTCCTAATTACTCTTAGGTATATGTGTGCAAAAATCAAATAACCAATTTAGATCGAATATCTGATTTAGATAGGATATCCGATTTATAGCACCAAAATATTACATTTTAAAATGTTTTTCAAATTAGATATTAGACACGAATTGGATATCCAATTTGTAGTACTTTGGCTTGGGCATTGCTATGGAACAATGTACTGACAACCAACCCAAAAAGAAAGTCAACTCAGGATTTTCACATTTTTTGGCAAGTTCAAAACGCTACTTTTTTCATGTTGCCACTTTTTTTTCCCATCATGATCCTGCACATACCCAGGTCTAAATCAGGTAGTTGTTATTGCTAAGGTGGATCAATCCTTTCTTTGAAGGCCATACACTTATGGTTGGGTCAAGTGTTCTTTTCTTTAGAAAATTCCTATTTCCTTTTTGATAGGTTAATTATCATTTGATTAGATGGGTTATGAAGCACTTATTTCAAACAAATATATTTATGAAAGAAGTATAGTGGAATGAAATTAAATATGATTTGTATTCCAATATAAAAACTACAAAGAATGGAAACAATTCTTTCAACACATAAACTATTAAATGTAGTAGTCAATTAAAATGAAACGCTTACTCTATATTAGTTAGGATACACAACTAATAAAATGATCTAAAGTTACTTATTTATCTTAGAGGAACTAAGTATATAGTATATAAATAAAACCAACAAACCAACAACTATCCCTATTTTGAAGGAGTTTAGTTTTCTCCCCTTCTTGATCTCGCTAATATTGTCTAATTATTTTAAAGAGATGAAGGGTCATAACACAAATTTATTGAACCCAGTAAATATCTTGGTTAATGAAACTTGACAAAAGCAACAAAAAAATTGCTATATTTGGCATTTCATGTTGAATGAAGAGTGGTGACAATAATATACTTATAGTTTAATAAAACACTATTTTTATAAGAAGGCTTGAAATTAGAAAGATAAGTGTTACATATAGTTTAATAAAACACTATTATAGTTTTACCAACGTATACTATTCTATGCTTGCATGGCTTCTTAGTGGATAAATGGGGAGATAGAGATAGGTGGGGAGAGAAAGAGAGAGAGATACAAATATATGGGAAGAGACAGAGAGATGGAGATATATGGGAAGAGAAAGGAAGAGAGGTGGAGATAGAGAGTCGATGGATAGGGGGATAGGGAGGTAGATATGGTGAGAGATAGAGAGGGGGAGGGAGAGAAAGGTATATAGATAGAAAGAGATATAAAGAGGAGTAAGAGGGAGATAAAAAGAGAAACATAGATACAGATATAGAGTAGGAGAGATTGAGGGAGAGATGGAGTGAATGAGAGAGAAAGGGGGAGAGGGATAGATAGCTCAATAGATAGAGGTGGGAAGAGGTGAGAGTGACATAGATAGTGGGAGATATAGAGATATAGAGAGTGACATGGAGAGATATATCAATCACCCTCCCTATATCTCTATCAATTCATCCTTATCTCTTTATCTCTCTACACCTCTCTATCTCCTTGTCTCCCTTTCTATTTTATGTTTGTCATTATCTCCCTCTCTCTCTATATTTTTTTCCCTATATTTATCTTTGTCTCCTTAAGTGTGCCATGGGTACATTGAAGAGGTATTAAAGGAGAATTATCATATCTTAAATCAAATGGCATCCTACCTTGAGCATAACTCCCCAAGGACACATGCCATCCTTGGATTGTTGACATGAAACAACCAATCAAAATCTAGTTTCTCTCTCTCATATTAATATATATTACTATTATATTAAATATATATTATATTAATTATATTTTGTATTATATAAAAATATACTTATCATTAATTATTAATTATAATAATTTTATACGTATTTAATAATTTTGTTAAAGAATATAATATATAATTATAATAAGTTGAATAATTATATTATTTATTATTTAAAATATAGCTAATATATACTTAACTATATTGTAGAATATTAAAACCTAGCTAAATGATGCCAAAATTTTGAACTTAATTAACACACTATAAAACCTAACGAAACCATGTTGTAGCTTATCAAATTGGAGAAGTGAAAGGTCAATACCAGTGTAGAAGAGTTGGGAGTAGTGAAAACAAGGTCAATGCTAGTTCCGAGGAAGAGTTTGGAAGAGTTTGGAGTTAAAACAAGGTCAATACCAGCACCGAGGAAGAGTTTGCAGGAGTGAAAACAAGGTCAATATCACGGCCGAGGAAGAGTTTGGAGGAGTGAAAGTAAGGTCAATACCAGCACCGAGGAAGAGTTTGGAGTTAAAACAAGGTCAATACTAGCACCGACAAAGAGTTTGGAGGAGTGAAAAAAAGGTCAATATCAGTGCCGAGGAAGACTTTGGAGGAGTGAAAACAAGGTCAATATCAATGCTGAGGATGAGGTTGAGCGTACTTAGGGAAAATTAATGACCAAGGGGCAATGAGTACTGTAAGTTTGACGCCCCCATTCTTTTTAACCTTCAATTTTCATGCCTAGTTTCCAAATATCTTCTCATACATTAGCACTCCCATTCTCGTAAAATGGTATAAGATAAGACATAAAAACTAAAATAGCTTAGTATTTCACATTTTTATGCACCAACCTCAGGTCTTGGAAACACTTCCATAATCTACCCACATCTTGGTTGAGGTCTAGGATTTCATCACACATAGCCTTCATCGCATGAGTTTGAAGCAATTGTAGACTTAGCCCAAGTATATGCTAGGCTAAGGTAGATCTAATGAATGGAAATAAAGGCATACGATTCTTCTTTAATACCTCCACCACAAACATATGCAAGGTGTTGGTTGTTTTTATGGTAAGTAGGCTGATCTTCTAATCTACCTATGGAATTTCCAATTCCAATAAAGGGAGTCTCTTTAGACCTGGACCAACTAACGAGGATTTGAAAGACCTCCTACACTATGGGATCTACAAGACTCAGAAGGGTGATCCCTTAATGCATTTACAACCTCTGCACCATCATCATAAACAACATTAACAACAACAGATAATCTCATTTAATAGCTCAACATAATAGGATAATACCAAATAGAATTGGTTGTTTATCAATAATATCAACTATTTGGAGCATGAGATAACTACAACATTTCACAGTATAAGATAGCCATTGATTTGCAATTTCTAGCAAGCTTTAGGTAAAGGAAAAAGAATACTAAACCATACAAATGAGTACAACTTGGATCAGTTCCATATATCCATTGGAGAAGTCAAATTTATAAGCATTTAAGGGTTTATGATAGATTTAACACATAACATATAAGATCCTTGATAACATTGCTTTACAATCTCATCAATATGTATTATAACCCAATACTACTTATCAAATCCTTATACATAACATATCCACCTACAATCCCATTCAAGTATTTTAATTAATCCCTTGAATTAAACCTCAAACAAGAAACATACACACCACAACAGTGAGATGAATGAAACAAAGCTTGATCATTTTATTCAATATTTAGATATGCTTGTATAATGGAGAGACATGAATTTGAATAAATCATATCAATTCAAATGTCAGTACTGTCATAAAACATCAAATCCCCATGAATTCAAAACCTACTATAGTATGACTCAAAACCTAAATTGCATTTTCCCTAAAACTGTTAGACCAGAAAAAAAGCATCAGGCCAGAAAACACGTGTCACCAGCCAATTGGACTGCCTTGTGATATACCAAAAAATTGTTACAACATAAATTTCCCCAAATAATCTTCTTGTTCATTGTGCCCACTGAGAATTGTTGATGCAACAACAAAAAAATTCAAGAATTCCACGCCTAGACTGTCACCAAGAAAAGAGATGGAATCTATTGTAACTACAACAGCTGATTTGTCAACCATTAGCAACCTACTCCTTTTCACTCTTCCTCAGTTAAATGTACATTTACCCATTTTTGGTACTCTTCATCAATTGGTCAATCAAAATTGACCACCTCATTCACCTTGACACTATAAGGTTTATACTTAACTGCCACTTGATTTACTTCTCTTTCAAAAGACTCTAAGAATGAGTTGGTGCTAATGATTTTGTCCATACAGCTCACTAAAAAATCATAATCCGAGTTACCCTATTTTTGAGGGTTTTGTAGTCCAAACATGATATAAAGGGGCTTTTACACTTTTTGTGATTACTATAGCTTGTGTAAGAGGCCCCATGGATATTTTTGTAATTGTCGGATGCATGATTAGGACGTAGGATGAGAAATAAAGAAGGTATAGTTGTTGTCCTCAAGAGTTTTGTGAAGAAAAGCATGTGAAATGAGAAGTTCAAGCCCAGGTTTCAACAAAACATTTATGGGAGATTTGATTTTATGATATATATGTCTACACCTAATGGGTTGTTTTTGAACACTGAATATAAATGATATACATACACACACACACACACACACATGCACACATATATATATACATATACATATACATATACCTATACATACATATAGATACACATATACATACACACACATATATATATGTGTGTGTGTGTGTGTGTATTTTAAAATGTAAATATAAATGCAATTACTGGATGCTCTCCTAGAACAATAAATGCAACATATCATTAAATAAATAAATATCTATGCATATAAATGTGTATTTCTAAATGCAAGTGTAAATACAAAGAGCATATGGTTTTGTAGTGTTATAGATACAATATATCCATAAATTAATGTAATTGAAATTCTAAAGTCTTCAACACATATAATATGAAATTGATCAAACTATTAAACTACATGAGAAATAAATGAAAATAATAAATGCATATGTATGTGTATTTGTAAATGTAAGTGTAAATAAATAAGAGTAATGAAAATTATAAAACAATACAAGGGAAGGTCTCCTCCCTTTTTGGTAGTGATAACCTCCTCCACAGACAACCCTTAAAAATTATGAATAGAGGAATATAATTTTTGAAGAACTCAAAGTTGATTCTCTCCTACCTGATGCAATTAGTAATTTTATCCTTACAAACATTTATAGTGATTACTAGAGGCACATAGACCAATTCTTCATAATGGAAGAATTTTATCATACTTTTCCAATGATGACATTATGAGAAAATCTTAGGTTAAATGAATAATTCCTAGCTAAGTTCTTTAAATCATTTCCAACTATATAAGAGACGGCCACTGCTATGTGTACCTCGATACCATGGAGAAAGGCTAGTCTTTGGGCTCTTTCATCAATCATCCTACCTTAAAACATACCAAAATTATCCTAGCAATTAGACATAGGAAGATTTAATATGACTTAAAAAAAATTATTGCCAAAGTGTAAACTTATGATGACTTAAATAGGCCTAGTACACACTCCCTCCTTGTTAACCACTTAGAAATATGGAAATTAAATGTAAATTTGCTGCTATTTTTAGTCATGTAGGTGTCCAATAAACCACTTGGTGGTGTTTCCCTTCAAGTTTATTTACTTGAATGAAGAGCAAAAGTCCTTTGACTATAATTAGAGAATACATTTGAGGCCTTGGTTGTGTAACTGGTGGACCATAGTCACATTTAACACTTGTTACAAATTTTGGGAGTTAAAACATTAAGTAGACTTGATTTGTGATGGACACATTTGGATGGTAGTAACAATAGCTTGCAATCTATCAAGACTTGATTATCTTATAACCTATGAAATTCTATCAATGAAATGATAGATTAATCATAATGTCACCTTGGGATAACATCACCATGAAAGAACTTCATCCAACATCCTTATGAGTGCAGGTACCACCAAATAGGTATTTTTCAGATCTGTCTTCCTAGAGTGAGGGAAATTCAGGAAGAGAAGAGCAAAGTGAGACATGTAGTATGTATAACAGAGGGAGATCAACTAGAGGTCAAAAGATTAGCAAAAAATTCTGTAAACGCATGGAATTTTTTCTTGTTGAAGGGGGGTCATGTTCTTATGATAATGAGAGCATAGGAAACATCAAGGTTCCCTTGACCTACAAACATCTATGGAAACAATGGGTACCCAAGGAACTTCCTCCAATAAACACTAATTTTTGTGTTAACGAGAGGATATATCACATAGCACCATCGTCATTACATCATTTGGGCCTATTTTGCACGGACAGCATAAAGGTCTATTACGAAAAAGTTACTGAATTGATGGAGTATGTCAAACCCTAGTACAGTTACACAGATTGGATGCAACTAGTCTGATATACATGAAGTATGCATAGGTCTGCACTGTCAGCAAATTATACACAACTAAAAGATAAGGATCAAAATAAAGGAATGGCTATGTACATTGACGAAATGCCAAAAGCATCAGGGAATATTGCAGGGTTTATAAATAGTACATGACCTGGGTCAACAAATAAGCAACCCAATTGCATATTCGAGACACCCAAGGGAAACCATGTATTTGTATGTGTGATAAAATCAATAACTGAAGGGGAAGAGTTGCTAATCAACTACAATTTGAATCACTTAGTTACAAACAAAGTTACTATGGGGGTGGTACGTACTATGTACCATTTTAACCAACCTCCAATTAATGACTCCAATATACCATTTTATTCTTATGTTCTTTTTCGTAAGTCTATTGGTTTCATTTTGGTAATGTTTTTTTATATTTAATTTTTGTCATAGTTGGACATTGATCATACAGAGAAGGCTTTGGCCTAGAGGATGGATCATTATGTATCTTTAGGTGCTTCTACTTGACAAGTTTACCTAATTGTAATTGTACAAATTAGATACAATTTTTTTTTTTTGATTATAATGTTTTTTTCATAAGTTTATTGGGTTAATTTCGATAATGTTTTTAATATTCTTATTGTAGTCGACTGATCGAGGAAAGGCATTAGTAGTAGAGGAGAGAATCCATAGTGAGGTGTAGTCAATATTTTGTGATGATGACATCACTTATTCATCAAACCCTCTCGATACAATAAAGAAGATCCAAAAATAAAGCAATGAATAAATGGTTAAGTTGATATTCACAATGCCTCAAACAGATGAGATAAGAGAGAGGGTTAAAATATTGTCTGAGAGATTAAAAAACTTGCATGTAAGCTTTCATGAGGTATTTAATTATAACATAAGTTCATTCATGGTTTTATATTTTATACTTTTCTATGTCATGAACTAAAATATGTGTTGTTTTTACAAGGTTATTTGCATCGTCATGATGCTCCTGGCCATGATCAAGGTACTGCAAGTGCTGCCCGAGGAGTAGGTGTTGGTACAAGTGTCCATCCTAATCTTCCTATGCATACATCACATCATCTGACCCCATCATCCCTACCTATATTGTCATCTGAAATGTCGTTAACACATACCATGCAGGCATCCGTTAATGCACCCTCTAGTAGCGAACACATTCCAAAACATGCATCAGGACATGTACTTGGGGATGCAGAGGCCACTAGTACTGGTGATGTTTTAGCAACATTTCCTAGATCTTCTCGTATTACTAGTACAGGAACATTGTCGGTCACACTTGTGGTGACTGAGGATTTCGTTCCCATAAAGATAGAGAAGGTCCCAAGTACTTTAAAATGTTTTAATTATTCTTATATATAATCTAATTGAAATTTACTTGTTGATCTCTCTTTTTAGACTATTGATCCCATTATCATTTTGTAGTAAATGATGTTTTCTATAAACATCTAAGTGATATTACATTGGAGCTCTTCAGTCCCACCTTACGTACACAGTGGAATGCCCAAAATCAAGATTAAAAAGATGAGCTCATTAGCCGTTTAGTTGTGTTGTTTGGTGATAAAACATTCAATAGAACCAAGGTCCTTAAGAAATTTGGTACCCATCTAAAGTATGTGAGGGACCAATATAGGTCACATTTAGAGAAGAACAAAAAGTACGAGCGTCCCCCCATGATTCTGGAGAGGGAGTGGAAGGACCTGGTGTCGGATGGAAAGGAGAAGGATGAAAAGAAAAAAGGAAAGACACCACCGGGCCAAGGAAGGTATGCGATACTATCAACAATGTAATTATATACTGATTACTCTTTCTTTTTACATAATCTAATGTATTTGAAACTTTTCATAGGTTTTAAACACATAGAAGGAAACAAAGGAAAGACTAGAAAAAAAGGGCGACACAAACTTGGCTCTGGTGGTTATATGAAATTAGCCGAACAAATTGTAAGTATCAATAAATGAAATATAGTATCCAAATAATAAATTGAAAATAATTTTGGTTTTATCACACCATAGAAGAAAAATTCATGATCTTATGCAAAAATGTAGGGCTATGAATTAAACAGAGTTCCCATAGAATATGACCTAAAGATTTCCTTCCAGCAAGGCTATGGAGCCATGGTTGAATGCCTAAGAGTCTTGACTCAGAAAACAAAAGCTTCCACTACATCTGACATCCAGGTAAATAAACTCAATAAAGTTTATTACAAATTGAATACTTGTGCAATCTATTCAATATTAATTTCTACCATAAAGTAATTACATTCCTATTTGTTTTAAACATTCAAGCAATGATAATATTGCACATGACATTGGAATGCAGCCTGGTGAGGGTGGAGCACAACCTGCAGATGAAGGCCATGTTGTGCATCCCAATACTTTAGAGCATGTAAAGCGTGATCAACATGTTGAGCATGATTAGGCTAGAGAAGATTAGGAGCATGATGTAGCCCCATGAGGTAAAGAGGACCACTCTAAAGTTCTTCTAAACATATTTAATTGCAATTGATGTATTAATTAATGTAACCTTTCATGTTTCAATTTTAGAGCATGTAGAGCGTGATCAATGTGTTGAGCATGATTAGGATAGTGGTGCAGGAGCACCCAGGGCCTTCAAGGAGTACTTCAAGAACCAGGAGAGTGCAAGGGTTAGGAGGACCTTCCAAAAAAGTCAAAGCATCAATTGTGACCTATTGGAGCCTATAATGGCATTTGGTATGAATAAATGTAATAAGAATGTTAAAAGTTCAAATGTTCCTGATAAGGAATCTAGGTTAAAAATGCAATGTAAAGGGAAAATCATGTTCTAGGGGTTTGATTAGTGTTCTAATGCTTTAGTTTGGTCAAATAAACTTGTATATTGAATATCCAATAGTTTTTAGGTGATATATTTTAATAAAATGTAAGTTTGCAATTTCAAAATTTTGAATTTTAGTTTAGGCGGGAAAAGAGGTTTTGAGAGTTTTAGAGTAAATTAAGAAATGTAATTAATCCAAATCAGTTGGATCAGTTGGAGAATGGGTTTATAACCCTAAAATCATCATTTTTACGGAGGTTAGGTGATTGGAGAAAGAATTGTACGGACTGTTCTCAGAAAATACAACAAAATTTCTATTTTCTTGCAATTTTCTGTGTTTTTTTTATGAACCATTGAATCTTATTGAAGTTATCTGCATTTGGATGCTTTGGTAATTTGTATTTACATTTTTTAACACCACTCACATGTTCTTATAAGGGAAATAGATCAATTCTTGCACATTTTTGCTGACTATCCACAAGAAAAGTGCAAATTTTGCCTTGTTTTGAGAGTTTTAATGATGGAATGATCCATTTCATGGAGTATAATGACTTAAAATCTATGAAATTGATCACATATGACATGTACCATACTGGAATAACAATATAAAGTGCAGGAAAGAAGAATTAAGCGGTGTACACCAAGATTTCATTGTGAAAAATGCTTGAAGATGGAGGCTAGGGTGTAGCAGTAGAAGATCTTCCTTAATGAGGGGCATTTTTTTGAGTTTGGGTCGACTAATTATGTTTTCCTAATGGTGTAGAGTCAATGAGAGTTCTGGAAGTGATTGGAGGGTTAGTTTTCAAGAAGCCCTAGTTTTTGAGGCAAGTTGAAGAGGGGTTTGCGTTGGAGCATGTTAGATGTGTCATAGAGGTCTAAAAACTTTTATTCCTTGGTTTTGAGTCATTTTAGGAGAATTTTGAAAGTTTCATGGTCAGGGGTTGAGTTTAAAGGGGGGTTGCTTTGAAAAAGAGGGCTAATTAGGCCTAAATTTGAGGAAACAACAGATTTTTGATTGGTGTGCTCCTAAACAAGTTCCATCAAGAATATAGTATGTTATGTATCATCACAAAACACATCTGGTTCAATCATTATTTTGGAGGTTCATTTGGAAAGTTTGAGTGTAAAGTCAAAAAAATCACCGCAGGAGGCCTAGTTGGGCTAGTAGCCTAGTTAAGGTGAAAATTTGGTTTTGTGTCTAAGTCAAAGGGTTGGGCTTTGAAATCATTCAAAACAAGTTTTTTTGGGTCTCTTAAGAGTGTTCCTAGGGTTTGGGTCCATAAGGGAAGCAAATAAGTCATGAATGTAAAGTTTAGGCTTTATCTTCAAGTTGGTCTCTAGTTGAAAGGTTGTGAGTGAACCATTGAAAGTCTAATAACTTGGTGTTTCTTTCAAAATCCCTGACCCTCTGCATCAGAGAGTAGAGTAGGTCCTTTAGGGATTGGAGAAGTGCAATGGCACCAAAGAATCAACTAGCAAGAGAGTTGGAAGAGTTGAAAGAGATCTTGGAGAGGGAGAGAAGAGAAAGAAGGGAACAAGAAGTAGCAAGAGCAATAGAGGAAAGGCAATGGAGAAGAGAGAGAGATACTATGCAGGAAAGGATCAATAACCTTGAGAGGAGTAGGAGGAGAGAAGAACAAGAAGACCAAGAAAACAATGATGAGGAAGAAGAGCATCTGAGGGTAAATCAGGAACAACAAGCAGATGATACAGAGGACCCTGAGGAAAGGAGGTTAGTGAGGTTGTTGAAAGTAGTACAAGGTCAGGGAGGGAAGAGTCACATAGATTTGCCTATCTATCAAGGGAAGATGGATAGTGAAGAGGTGTTAGGATGGCTTGATTCCTTGGAAACTACTTTTGAGTTTGAAGAGATGGATGAAGAGAGGAAGGTTAAGTTTTCCAAAACCAAGTTGAGAGGCACAACATTGACATAGGTGGACTAGTTTTTAGAATGATAGGATGGCTAGAGGATTGGAAAAAAGTCTCTACATGGGCAAGGATGAAGAGTTTGGTCAAGGAGCAATTTCTACCATCTGATTATACCATTCATGTGAAAAGGATGAGACAAAATTTAAAGCAAAAGGACTTGGATGTTATGTCCTATACTGAGCAATTTCACAAGCTTAGTATCAGAGGAGGTTATGAAGAAGAGGATGAGAAAATAGCCAGGTACATCAATGGCTTGAGGTACAATCTACAAGATGAGATTGGTTTGCAATTGCCAAGGACATTGGGAGAATGTTTTCAGTTGGCCATTAGAGCAGAAGAAAAGGTGAAGAGGAAGCAAGAAAGATCAAACAATGGTGGAAGAGGAGGTAGTTCAAATAGGGGCAGAGGTAATAGAGAGCAAGGACAAGGCAGTAATGATAAAAGCAGCAATGACAAGGGTAAAGAGATATTTTCTGATCAAAGAGGTGGGTACACTCCAAGAGGAGGAGGCAGATTTGGACAAGGTAGAGGACCATTCACAGGTAGATGTTTCAATTGTAATGAACTAGGGCATCCTTCCTTCAAGTGTCCTAAGTGGGAACAAGCTGATAAAGGCAGAGAAAGGAGAGCTAACTTGGTACAAGAAGAAGAAGACAAGAAGGAGGAACCAAAAACATTTATGGCAGACCCTGTGACTGATGGTGAGTTTCTCATGATCAAGCAAGGAGAAAGGCTTCATCAAGAACCAAAGGTAACCATTTTCAAAACAAATTGTCTCAGTCATGGTAAGATTGCAGATTGCTCATAGATTTAGGGTCACATAGCAATTTAGTTTCACTTGATATGGATAACCAAGCTAGGGATTGAAACTTTTGATCATCCCTACTCCCTACAAGGCCACTTGGGTAACTCAAGGACAGCATGTAGAGATTGGTAAGAGAGCTTTTGTTGATTTCTCAATTGGTTCATATCATGATAGAGTGCTTTGTGATGTCATTCCAATGACTTGTGGTCATATTATCTTGGGAAGGCCATGGCAGTATGTTAGAAGGACATTGCATGATGGATTTCTTAACACATATTTGGTTCACAAAGGAGATGTTAGATATCAGTTGGTTCCTTTACCTTTGGAGCAGTCTAATGATAGTTTTGTGATTTGTTTTTGAGAAGATTTTGCAGGTGAATAAGCAGGGTGAAACAGGGGAAGACATTGGTAGGCAGAAAAAAGACAAGTTGCAGCAGGGTTATGTGGTGGACAGTCCTTCAAATCAGACTTTGTGGGATTTGGATAGTATCAGGGTTGGAGGCATTGAATGCCCTATGATTAAGGGTGATAATGGTGGAGTTCTTTCACAAAGGAGGTAGTGGAATGAGGGCAGGAGCAGGGCACAAGAACCTACTATTCTCAAGCAGCAAAGAGGACACACTAATCCATATTTTGGTTCTATCAAGAATGTAGATTGGCAGAAGAGAAAGACAGTGAGTTTGGGGGACTACATACCTGCTCATTGGAAGATGAAAACATATGAGAGAAAAAGGTCTTTTGGTGGCAACACATGGGACACTTCTTGGGGCAAGAGTTCTTTCTTTCCTGGGGAGAATGGTGCAGAAGCACCCAAGGCCTTCAAGGAGCACTTCAAGAACCAGGAGAGTGCAAGGGTCAGGAGGACCTTCCAAACAAGTCAAAGCATCAATTATGACCTATTGGAGCCTATAATGGCATTTGGTATGAATAAATGTAATAAGAATGTTAAAAGTTCTAATGCCCCTGATAAGGAATCTAGGTTAAAAATGCAATGTAAAGGGAAAATCATGTTCTATGGTTTTGATTAGTGTTCTAATGCTTTAGGTTGGTCAAATAAATTTGGATATTGAAGGTCCAATAGTTTTTAGGTGATAGATTTTAATAAAATGTAAGTTTGCAATTTCAAATTTTTGAATTTTAGTTTAGGCGGGAAAGGGAGTTTTGAGAGTTTTAGAGTAAATTAAGCAATGTAATCAATAAAAATTGGTTGGATCAGTTGGAGAATGGGTTTATAACCCTAAAATATTCATTTTTATGAAGGTTAGGTGATTGGTGAAAGCATTGTACAGACTATTCTCAGAAAATACAACAAAATTTCTGTTTTCTTGCAATTTTCTGTGTTTTTTTTATGAACCATTGAATCTTATTGAAGTTATCTACATTTGGATGCTTTGGTAATTTGTATTTACATGTTTTAACACCACTCACATGTTCTGATAAAGGAAATAGATCAATTCTTGCACGTTTTTGCTGACTGTCCACAGGCAAAAGTGCAGATTTTGCCCTGTTTTGAGAGTTTTAATGATGGAATGATCCATTTCATGGAGTATAATGACTGAAAATATATGAAATGGATCACATATGACATGTACCATACTGGAATAACAATATAAAGTGCAGGAAAGAAGAATCAAACGGTGTACACCAAGATTTCATTGTGAAAAATGCTTGAAGATGGAGGCTAGGGTGTAGCAGCAGAAGATTTTCCTTAATAAGGGGCATGTTTTTGAGTTTGGATTGACTAATTATGTTTTCCTAATGGTGTAGAGTCAATGAGAAAGTTCTGGAAGTGATTGGAGGGTTAGTTTTCAAGAAGCTCTAGTTTTTGAGGCAAGTTGAGGAGGGGTTTGTGCTGGAGCATGTTAGAGGTGTCATAGAGGTATAAAAACTTGGATTCCTTTGTTTTGAGTCATTTTAGGAGACTTCACAGAAAGTTTCATGGTCAGGGGTTGAGTTTAAAGAGGGTTGCTTTGAAAAGAGATAGTGGGCCTAAATTTGAGAGGCTCTTGATTTTTGATTGGTGTGCTCCAAAACCAAGTGCCATCAAGAATCTAGTATGTTATCTTATCATCACAAACCACATCTAGTTCAATCATTATTTTGGAGTTCCTTTGGAAATTTTGGAGTGTAAAGTCAAAAAATCACCGCAGGAGGCCTAGTTGGGCTAGTAGCCTAGTTAAGGTGAAAATTTGGTTTTGTGTCTAAGTCAAAGGGTTGGGCTTTGAAATCATTCAAAACAAGTTTTTTTGGGTCTCTTAAGAGTGTTCCTAGGGTTTGGGTCCATAAGGGAAGCAAATAAGTCATGAATGTAAAGTTTAGGCTTTATCTTCAAGTTGGTCTCTAGTTGAAAGGTTGTGAGTGAACCATTGAAAGTCTAATAACTTGGTGTTTCTTTCAAAATCCCTGACCCTCTGCATCAGATAGAGAAGATCAAGAACATGATGTGGCCCCATTAGGTAAAGAGGACCACTCTCATGTTCTCTTAAACATATTTAATTTTAATTGGTGTATTAATTAATGTAACCTTTCATGTTTCAACTACAGATAAGGAAGTAGGGGGTGTTCAACATGTTGATCACGAGTCTATAAGAAAAGTTTAGAAAAATTATGTGGACCCATTAGGTAAAGAGAACCACTCTAATATTTTTTAATTAATGAAATACTTGTAACAATATTAATAAAACATATCAGTTTAACATTTCTTTCCTATTACAGCAGACCCCCCTTGCAGTGACATCCACGTCATGAGTAGACGACTAGGAGTACATTAAGATCATTAGTAGAGGGAAGAACAACTAAAGGGGGGATAGATATTGATTTAGAAAATGATACTCCACTTCAACTTTATGTAGCTTTAAAAAAAAAAAAAGTGATTGTAATCATATCATCACAACCATATTTTTGATAATATGTAAAAACTGAAAGAATGAATATTATATGTTAATGAATGAATGTGAATATGTTAATTAATGAATGTTATATGTTAATGAATGAATGTTATATGTTATTAATGGATGAATGAATGAATGTTATATGTTATTAATGGATGAATCAATGATTAATGTTATATGATTGGGTATAGGGAATTGAGAGTGATGTGAGGGGGGGGGGCAAATGAGCTTCCACCGTCACGTGGTTGGCCTTGTTAAGTAGAGAATATTAAACTATACTTAAAACAAAGAGAAGCTCAATAAGGTAATATACTTTTCAATATAAAGAATGCATCATTTGGAAGCATCAAACCCGGGTATGCAAAGATGAAAGAAGTGCTAACTTTTTCACTATAGTGTGGTAGAAAATGATTCTTTATACCACAGATCCATGCTATGTAATTTGAAGTTGTTTCCATTCCAATGTTAGAGGTTTGAAGTTTGTTTGTATGGTTGTATGAATACCACATTGTGTTGTGTGTGGATTTGGTTTCAAAACTCTTTTTCTTTTGTTTTTTAGTGGTGACATAACTCTAAAATTTGACTTTTTGTGAATAATAGGTTAGTGGAAAATTTGATAGCTCTGAAGGGTTTAGAGGCTCGATTGAGATAGATACACAAATATTTGGATCTTGTTGTTGATGGGAGGCTTTGACTTAACCATGAAATTTTGTACCATCTATAGGTATGCAAAAGTTTCTCTACTTACATTCATTCTTGATCATAAATGTTGTAAATGATATTAATGCTTCAAACTTAAGATTTGTTTCATTGTTATAATGATCAAAATGTTATACTTTGCTATACATTCAAGCATTCTCTTGCCCCCTACCCTTTGCTCTCTCCCCCCTCCTTTTAAGAATTTTATTTGTCATAAAAGATTCACATTTCTATCTCATTTACACAAATTTATCTGAAGCGCTAGGAGAGAATAAAGATATGTAAAAGATGATGGATTATGTCTAAACAACAACTTTCCATCTTATAGCTAATTAAATACTGAATATTTGAATAGTTTACAGCTCGAATAATGCTTGTATATATATGTGTAGCAATAAGGGAGCCTATGTGAAGATTGAAATTTAAAACATCACTTTGGTATTTTTCCTTAGGCAGTGAAATGATATTTTGAGTAATACAAACCTATACACACATTGATATTTTTCAGCATTGCATTGAAGAATTTTTTTTCTCTTATACCTACCCTTGGCTAGACATGGAGGTATATAATATTGTGTAGTACCACTCCATTTATGCTTATGTTTTCTGCTGTTATGTTTTTACACTGTTAGACTATGATACTTTGTTTGGATATTTTGATCGCTAGTTTTGGATTTATTCTGTGATACGATGATACATTGTATGGTGATTACTATTTTCTGTTATGCTTTGAAATAGCGTAGATGTTTATTTTCAGTTGATTATTGCTATGAACATGTTTATGATGGACTAACAGTTATTTAATTCGTCAGTCTGATGTGACATGTATTGGTGTGCAGAACGAAATCACATCACTCGCTTGCGAGTGCCCTGTGATGTCCGTGATTTTCTCCGCATGGTGTGCCTGTATAATGGTTTATATATATATATATATATATATATATGCATGTTATTTTCTTGGTTGTAGGATTGTAGGTACATGACACCGACTCCACCTGGTTACTCAGGTCTGAGCATGTCAAGATTCAACGGAAATGTTGATTGGGAGGTAGTAGTTTGGTTATCCTAGTCTAGTTTATAACCCGGTCATAGTACATCATCTGTTTTAGTTCTGAGTCATAGGTTGTCTTGTACTATTCTGTTTGGTTTAACTGCTTGAAAGGAAAAATGTCAAATTTAATAATAGTTTATTATGTTTTAATTTACTGTTATTTAAATTAATTTTTAAATGTTGAAGAAATTAGTTTTGCATGTTATTTAATTAATTAATTAGTTTGTTTGGTTAAATGGTTTGATCTTAAAGGATTAAATTTATTTAATTAAATAAATAAATTAATTAAATTAAATTGCTTTAAATGTGAATAGATTTGATTTGAAATTAAATGTTTTGTGGAAATGGCATTTTTAATTAATAAATAAAATTTGCATTGAAAATTGTTAATTTTAAAATAATAAATTAATTAAATGCATGCAAATTGAAAAGAAAAGATGGCCAAGAAGTGGTTGAGGATATTTTGTATTCCTCGACATGTGTGCAAGTTGCATTTATTGGGTTTGTTGAGAAATTTCTCGGAGGATATTTGGGATCTAGGAAATACGGTGGGGTTATCGGTTTTCTTCACAGGAAATGAAAAAGGATTTTGCTGTGTAAAATTTATTTTTAAAAGAATTTGTTATTTCCTCTGCTTTGGTGTATATTTGTGGAAGATCCCTTGCTTGGAGGGATCTTTGTAGTTGAATTAAAGCTTCCGTTGGATTTGGTGCTTTGAAGATTTGGAGGATTGTGTTCTGAGTGAGAAGATTCTCTTCAATAACCAAGATCTTTAATTCAGTGTTCCACAGTATTTTATGTTGTTTTCTTTGGAAAAGAATTTTCTTTAATGTGAAAACCCTTGTTCTTCTCGGTAATTTGTTTACCAGAAATCTTTTTGTAAAAACTTGCTGTTATTTGTGTGAAATTTCAAGAAAACAAGGATAGAGAAAATAAATGAATAGTTACAAAGTAAACAACAGAAACTTCTGTGAGAAATTTATTAAAAAAAAAAATTCCTGTAGATGAGAATTTGGTTTTTAAAAATAAAACTTCTGTTGTTGAAAAATGTAGAATTTTGACTTAATTTGATTAAATTAGAGGTAATGGAAAACTGGTTGAGAATGAAATCCTTCATAGTTGAAATTGAAGATTTTTTATTAAAGTTGTACAAATAGATAAATTTCACTGTCTTCTATAGAAAACCTTTGTATTATTTGGTTAAAATATTCCTGTTTAAAAAAAATATGTTTAATTTATACAGATTTCTGGTTTCTTATTTAATTATATATATTTATTATTAAGCTGTTTAAAATGTATTTACATACATTTGAAGATTATAAGAATTTTTTTTGAAAGTTTTTAAGTTATATTGAAAAAAATGGAAGAATTTGCCGTACAACGAATTTAATCTGAAATCTTAAAAAAATAAAAATAAATAAAATTCATATTTTTTTATGTGTATATGGACGGTGGGGGGGGGTTATCTCCCAGCCGCCGCTCCCACAGAGAGGTGCGGCTGCTGTGAGGCAGCACTCTCCACAAATCTGTGGAGGAGGCGCTACCCCACAGGCAACACATCCTCTTGTGGGACTGCCAGGCGCGTAGTACAAAAAATTTAATTTTGTTTTATTTAATATTTAATAAATATAAATTTTAATTTTCTATTTATATAATATATATTTTTAATATATATTTTATATATAATAAATTTCTAATATATTATATATATTATATAATATTATAATATATATTGTATAAGTTTATTAATTGAATGGAATTTTATTACATGCAATTTGTTATGATGATTTTATAATATAATTAATAATATAAAACAATGATTTAAATAAAATTATTTAAGGGTTTGTTTTATATTAGATTAATCAATGAGAGTTTGGATTAAAATATTTTATTTGACAAATTGATGATTATTTCAATATATAAAATTATGAAAGTTATAATATAGAATGTTTGATTATGAAATTTAATCAAGTTGATTAGTTTGTATGCAATTTATATTTGAATGATTGGATATAGTAAATTTGAATAGTAGATGTGTAATTTTTCCTGATTTGCTTTAAAATGTATTCCTTTTTGTTGGGCAAATTGGGCATGTCGTAGTTGTTCAAGTCTTCCAGACCAATTGTAAAGGTGGGGATTGTGATATTTTTTTTAAAGTAGAGTTCTTGTGTTAACTAAGTATGTGTACATGGTTTTGTATGGTGATTTGACACCTGTTTTATGAACAATGATTTGATGTTCATTATAACACGTTTGGTCTTTTATATTGATTTTGGTTTAATGTACACCTTGTAAACCCTAGTCAGAAAACTTAGTAAACCTTTGTTATGTTTAGGGGAGTGGCTCTGTGTAAGGGCCGACACACAAAGTGGTGGCAGGGTAACTTACAAAGAGTAAGTAATTTGAACAGTGATAACTAAACAACACAGTAGTTAGAATTAAAATCCTTAATAAGATGTATATGCCTCACTTATGGACTCTTGAGCTAGTTCAGTCTTGAGTATAAGATGAGAAGGCCTGGAATGGAAAATCGATATCTTGATACTTTAAAAGATATTTGATTCCGCAATAGTTTGCAATGGGGCCAGGTTTCATAAGAGGTTACTAGGGTAACCCAAGTTGGGGGCCGGGACCTAGGAAGAAACACTAGGGTAACCTTTGCAATATTGTGATGACACTCCACCTAGAATAACAGTCTACCTTGTGTATGTAGTACAATCAATTGTCTTAAATCTGGAAGCAATGTAACCATCAGTTAGTTATGTACTTATGTCTAGGGTTAGTAGATTATGTCTAGGTAACCATATTACTATCTCCTAGCATAGGGGGTGGACCTACGAGTACCACATGGTTGGGTGGAACATGTACCTTACTTCGTTGGGTCCCTAGTTTGTGATCATGGCATTAAGAGCTTCATGGATGGAGAACTCACACTTGGAAACTTATGGGTACTTCCTTATTGCATTATTGTAAAACTTGTATTGTAAAGCATCCCTTAATTGTTATGAGGTGAACATTGTAAAATGTAATTATTATTGAACTACCTCATCAAATGGATGAGTATTGTATTATTTTATCAAATGCAATGTAAGGAAATGTATTTGTACTTTATGTTATCTTGAATGGTATTTCAAATGTTATGCAATGTTTATCTTTAATGTTAATGTTAATTAATATGTGCAATGCGAAATACTAAAGTCGTCTATGGAAAACTCAAGTAGTGTAACGTCGCGTAATTTAATGAATGTATGCAACTAATTAACTTAATAATTATACTTTTAAAAAAAAATTATTTCACCTTTATACACTATTGCAACATTCCTTAGGTTATGATGACGGGGCATTACAAATTGGTATTAGAGCCAAGGTTACAAACACTGGATGCTTCGGGTAATCACGAGCCCATTAGGTTGACTTAGTACATAGTGTCGCTATTTGTTAGCGTTGGTTGATTAGTATCTAAGACTCGTTATTGTTATGTGTAGGAACATGCCTAGGCATTGTGGTAGAGGTCGTGGTCGTGGCCTTGGAGGCAGTCATGGAGGTAGTCAGTGGGAATCACCTTCCCAAGTTTTGTATGAGTCGATGAACACGGTGGTAGCTGTGGACAAGGTTCAAACTGTCGAAGAGAATTTATCTATGGTCTTAGGTGGTGTTGGATTTCAGGGTGGTCAATCTCAGGTTGCGAGCTTCTCCAAGGGGCTTTAGGTGCCCGCTAAGGGTGAGTAGCAACAACCTTCGCAGACAGAGCATAAGATTTCTCAGTCCCAACACGGTGGTATTTGGTTTCAGAAGAAAAGATATCGGAGTTGGCTACGATCTTGTCGTAGTCCTATTTACTAGTCAACACAGAGTTCTCAGTCTATTGTTAGTGGAGGTAGTTTTTTAGGGTCTATTGTACCTTCAGGTGATAGAAGAATTAGGAGCATAGAATGTTTCACTTGTGGACAACAGGGTCATATTTCTTGTCAATGTCCTCAGGAGAACACTTTTGGGTTTAGTCAAAGACCGACAACTTCAAAGCCTATAGAGGGAGATGCAGGCATGTCACATAGGGTATTTACCATGGTGGGTAACCACCAGGATGAGCACCAAGGTACAGTTGGAGAGGTTCCTGATGGAGGACCGACATTGTTCTTTGGGAACCGTGCACGTCCTTCTACATCGGGAGTTGATCTTCAGGGGTCAAGATGTTGACTAAGTACTGATCCAGAGGGATCTTCGTGGCTAGTCTTTCATTTCTTGGAAGGACCTATTTTAGGTGTGTATGTGTTATTTGTTTGCTACTAGCAGGCTTCTAGGAGTAAGCCTCATCCTAGGGGGGAGGATGTAGTACCCCTCCATTTATGCTTATGTTTTTACACTATTAGACTATGATACTTTGTTTGGATATTTTGATCGCTGGTTTTGAGCGATAGTGGATTTATTCTATGATATGATGATACATTGTATGGTGATTACTATTTTCTATTAAATGCTTTGAAATAGTGTAGATGTTTATTTTCAGTTGATTATTGCTATGAACATGTTTATGATGGACTAATAGTTATTTAATTTGTCAGTCTGATGTGACGTGTATTGGTGTGGAGAATGGAATCGCATCACTCGCTTGCGAGTGCCCTGTGATGTCTATGATTTTCTCTACATGGTGTGCCTATACAATGGTTTATATATATATATGCATGTTATTTTCTTGGTTGTAGGATTGCAGGTACATGACACCGACTCCACCTGGTTACTCAAGTCTGAGCGTGTCAAGATTCAACATAAATGTTGATTGGGAGGTAGTAGTTTGGTTATCCTAGTCTAGTTTATAACCCGGTCATAGTACATCATTTGTTTTAGTTCTGAGTCATAGGTTGTCTTGTACTATTCTGTTTGGTTTAACTGCTTGAAAGGAAAAATGTCAAATTTAATAATAGTTTATTATGTTTTAATTTACTGTTATTTAAATTAATTTTAAATGTTGAAAAATTAGTTTTGCATGTTATTTAATTAATTAATTAGTTTGTTTGGTTAAATGGTTTTGATCTTAAAAGGATTAAATTTATTTAATTAAATGGTGGGGGCCCTAGCTCAGTTGGCTAAGTATTTCCGTTGCGGCTCGGCTGGTCACGAGTTCTAGTCTCCCCCGTCCCATGGTACCGGAGGGCGTGTCGCGCCAGCGCCGCCAGTCATGTTAAAAAGTTTACAGTATATACTTGATTTATAGGGGAGTGATGCTACCCGATTCTGTGACCTAAAAATAAAAATAAAAATTATTTAATTAAATAAATTAATTAAATTAAATTGCTTTAAATGTGAATATATTTTATTTGAAATTAAATGTTTTGTGGAAATGGCATTTTTAATTAATAAATAAAATTTGCATTGAAAATTGTTAATTTTAAAATAATAAATTAATTAAATGCATGCAAATTGAAAATAAAAGATGGCCGAGAAGTGGTTGAGGATATTTTGTATTCCTCGACATGTGTGCAAGTTGCATTTATTGGGTTTGTTGAGAAATTTCTTGGAGGATATTTGGGATATGGGAAATATGGTGGGGTTATCAGTTTTCTTCACGGGAAATGAAAAAGGATTTTGTTGTGTAAAATTTATTTTTAAAAAGAATTTGTTATTTCCTCTGCTTTGGTTGTATATTTGTGGAAGATCCCTTGCTTCGAGGATCTTTGTGGTTAGTTAAAGCTTCCTTTGGATTTGGTGCTTTGAAGAAGATTTGGAGGATTGCGTTCTACAGGCAGAAGATTCTCTTCAATAACCAAGATCTTTAATTCATAGGTATTTCCCTGGTATTTTATGTTGTTTGCTTTGGAAAAGAATTTTCTTTAATGTTAAAACCCTTGTTCTTCTCGGTAATTTGTTTACCGCAAATCTTTTTGTAAAAAGTTGCTGTTATTTGTGTGAAATTTCAAGAAAACAAGGATAGAGAAAATAAATGAATAGTTACAAAGTAAACAAGAGAAACTTTTGTGACAAATTTATTAAAAAAAAATTCCTGTAGATGAGAATTTGGTTTTTAAAAATAAAACTTCTATTGTTGAAAATTGTAGAATTTTGACTTAATTTGATTAAATTTGAGGTAATGGAAAACTGGTTGAAAATGAAATCCTTCATAGTTGAAATTGAAGATTTTTGATTAAAGTTGTACAAATAGATAAATTTCACTATCTTCTATAGAAAACCTCTGTATTATTTGGTTAAAATATTCCTGTTTTAAAAAAAATCTTTTTAATTTATACAGATTTTTGGTTTCTTATTTAATTATATATATTTATTATTAAGCTGTTTAAAATGTATTTACATACATTTGAAGATTATAAGAATTTTTTTTGAAAGTTTTTAAGTTATATTGAAAAAAAATGGAAGAATTTGCTGTACAGTGAATTTAATCCGAAATCTTATAAAAAAATAAATAAATAAAATTTGTATTTTTTTGTGTATATGGACGGTGGGGGGGGTTATATCCCAGCCGCCGCTCCCACAAAGAGGCGTGGCTGCTGTGAGGCAGCGCCCTCCACAAATTTGTGGAGGAGGCGTTGCCCCACAGGCAACGCATCCTCTTGTGGGACTGCCAGGCGCGCAGTACAAAAAATTTAATTTTGTTTTATTTAATATGTAATAAATATAAATATAAATTTTCTATTTATATAATATATATTTTTAATATATATTTTATATATAATATATTTCTAATATATTATATATATTATATAATATTATAATATATATTGTATAAGTTTATTAATTGAATGAAATTTTATTACATGCAATTTGTTATGATGATTTTATAATATAATTAATAATATAAAACAATGATTTAAATAAAATTATTTAAGTGTTTGTTTTATATTAGATTAATCAATGAGAGTTTGGATTAAAATATTCTATTTGACAAATTGATGATTATTTCAATATATAAAATTGTGAAAGTTATAATATAGAATGTTTGATTATGAAATTTAATCAAGTTGATTAGTTTGTATGCAATTTATATTTGAATGATTGGATATAGTAAATCCGAATAGTAGATGTGTAATTTTTCCTGATTTGCTTTAAAATGTATTCCTTTTTGTTGGGAAAATTGGGAATGTCATAGTTCAAGTCTTCCAGACCAATTGTAAAGGTGGGGATTGTGATTTTTTTTTTTAAGTAGAGTTCTTGTGTTAACTAAGAATGTGTACATGGTTTTGTATGGTGATTTGACACCTGTTTTATGAACAATGATTTGATGTTCGTTATAACACGTTTGGTCTTTTATATTGATTTTGGTTTTATGTACACCTTGTAAACCTTAGTCAAAAAACTTAGTATACCTTTGTTATGTTTAGGGGAGTGGCTCTGTGTAAGGGCCGAAACACAAAGTGGTGGCAGGGTAACTTACAAAGAGTTAGTAATTCAGTGATAACTAAACAACATAGTAGTTAGAATTAAAATCCTTAATAAGATGTTTATGCCTCACTTATGGACTCTTGAGCTAGTTCAGTCTTGAGTATAAGATGAGAAGGCCTGGAATGGCAAATCGATATCTTGATACTTTAAAAGATATTTGATTCCGCAATAGTTTGCAATGGGGCCAAGTTTCGTAAGAGGTTACCAGGGTAACCCAAGTTGGGGGCCGGGACCTAGGAAGAAACACTAGGGTAACCTTTGCAATATTGTGATGACACTCCACCTAGAATAACAGTCTACCTTGTGTATGTAGTATAATCAATTGTCTTAAATCTGGAAGCAATGTAACCATCAGTTAGTTATGTACTTATGTCTAGGGTTAGTAGATTATGTCTAGGTAACCATATTACTATCTCCTAGCATGGGGGGTGGACCTATGGTTACCACATGGTTGGGTGGAACGTGCACCTTACTCCGTTGGGCCCCCAATTTGTGATCATGGCATTAAGAGCTTCATGGATGGAGAGCTCGCACTTGGAAACTTATGGGTACTTCCTTATTGCATTATTGTAAAAATTGTATTGTAAAGCATCCCTCAATTGTTATGAGGTGAACATTGTAAAATATAATTATTATTTTAAAGCATCCCTCAATTACTTCATATGTTGCAGGTTGTGTTAGTGTGCCAATAAATCTTGATGATTGCGAGATGTAATGCCCGTCGTGCAAACCCCAGAGAACAAACACAATGCAAATAATTTTTTTTAAAAAAATAATTAAATTAAACATGCAATTACATTAAACCATAACCACATAGCATATCACATAGCATTAACACACTTGGTCTCCTCTGGGCACGCCAGATTACATCGCAGTCAATCACAAATGTAAACAAAGATAAAGATAAATATTGGCAACATAACCATTAACTTTACATTAATCACAAACTATGCGATACATCCCCAGAACTATGATGCTGGTATAATAAACATCACATAATTATATCCATGATAATATTTTAACAAGATACAAATAAGCCTAACTATTACATCATCGCTATAATATTACATTACAATTTTCTTTCGATAAATGAATTATATTGAATTTCCCAATGGGGATTGATATAAGTATAATGAAACATGAAGGCGCAACCATCACCGTACAACTCCATCAGGGAAAGTTGAGAAGACAAGAGGTCGATGGGGAACCCAATGGGTGCGGAGCACGTTCCACCCAACCATGTGAATTACAAGTAACTCACCCCCCGTGCTTAGAGGTGACGAGGAAGTGAACCCGATCATGAATGTCAAACTGACTCAACAACAACAAGATATAAAACAAGTACAACTCAAAGCATACGATGAACAACCAACAACGTTCACAAATCACATAACAAGTTACAACTAAGAACCTCATCACAATAACATGAAGTACCACCAATTAACAATCATGAAACAATTCACAAGAATCAAAAGCATCATAAAGATACAATAGCCAGAAGAACCGAACCAACACCCAAAATATACATTTCCAAATACATCAGAACCAATAAAAGAATACAATTCCATAATAACTCTAAATCAACCATTCAATACACCATTCCATAGGCAACAAGACACAAGTCAGACAGGTGTCAAGTGGGGAGGGTCATCGCATAGCTCTCATGGGATCCCCTAGCTCTTCCTCCAATTGAGGTGCCAGCACCCATCTATGGATCCCCTAGCCCTAAAATCAGAAACAACATAAATATAACAATATCCAGAGGCAACTACAACAAGGCACAAGGGTGTCAAGTGGAGAGGGTCATCGCATAGCTCTCATGGGATCCCCTGGCACTTCCTCCAACTGAGGCACCGGCACCCATCTATGGATTCCCTAACCCTCGAAAATAACATAAATATAACCATATCCAGAGGCGATAAGAAACAAGAACAAGGATGTCTAGTGGAGAGTGTCATCGCTTGGTTTTATACTCCTCCATAACCTATCACAAGGTGCCGCCCATCTCACATGGATTCTCCAGACAACCAAGTTAAGGTGCCGCCCATCTATGGTTCCCTCCGACAGCTCATCCTCATGCCACCCATAGGGTTACTTAGTAGTCACATCCTTCATGATGACAAGGCAACCATCTGCCAACCACGTGGCCCACCCGCCCATCACTGTCTGACGGTAGCCCTAATGCATAGATGAGGAACTAGCCATTATCTAGGAGCATGACATCTATCCTAAATTCTATTTTTAGGTTATCACTTGTTTAACTACTCTTACGTGGGTTCCCCTGGCACTTCCTCTTACCCGAGGCGCCGGTGCCCACGAAGAGCCACTCTCCCTATGACCCTTAACAGAAAACTAGAATAAGGCAAGGGTTGTACCAAAACAAATAAAGTAGATATCTCAAGACCAACCATGCGAGGCATTCCTCATCTCGCGATAATCCATAATCAAAACACAACAACCCCATACAACCCTTCCAAACATAAGGCAACAAATATCAACTTCAAGACTTAAACCAACAGAAGAATAACATTTAAAGACTAATACATGCCTCTGGAACTAAGGTTCACCCTAACCCTAATTGGGTTTCAACACTAACCGATAACCATTATGGAAAAGAACTATCAATGCATTTAAAATAAAAAAAACTTAAGTCAATCACAAAGGAGTATCAGGTTCCAATCACCAAATAAAACGAAATGTCATTTTCTCGATATAATTCCACAACAACAAATAAAAAAAATAAATTCCCGATTATATTATTTGCTCAACCAATAGAATAATCCCCTTTATTTTTATAATAATACAAATTAATCTAAAATATAAAACAATAAAATTTACATTATAAACTAACAAAAATATTAAATATAATAATCATAATAAAATAAATTATAATCATTATATTTTAATAATATCATAAATTACAATTATAATATTTAAAAATGAAATAATTTATAATCATTATATTAATAATAAAATAAATTACCATTATAATATTTAATAAAATAAACAAAGTGCATACACTGAATTAAATAAGTATATATATATATATATAACACAGAACTAAAAAAAATAAAAATTAAATTAAATTTTAAATTTAATACATCACAGGGCCGTCGGCCCTAAAGACTGGCCACGGGCTGTACACAGCCCTTATGACTGTTGTACACAGCGGCCTTAAGGCCGCTGTACACAGCAGTCCGTAAGGACTGCTGTACAGCGCAGCCGGTATGGGCAGGGGCGGGGTACGGCCCAACCATCCCCCCAACCCTATTCAAAATTTAATAAAACAAAAACAATTTAAATTTTGATTTTCAAAGAAAACTTTTCATATTTTATTTTATTTCACACAGTCACATGGAAAATGAAATCCGTTTTTCCTGTGCACGGTACAGGGACGGAATTTGAAACTTTAAATTTTCATTTTCTAAAAAAAAAAAATACAATATAAATACTTTAAATAAAAGATTTCAAATTTCGTTTTCATTCCCATGAATAAACTATAATGACAAGGCGTACGGCCGACACAGGTTCATATAATAAAATAATAAGATCTGCATATATATATATTATTCTCATATATATTTAAAACAGAGACAGAAATACAGAGAAACAGATTTTCATAACTGTTAAGAAAACAGAGGAAAATACAGAGAAATAACATAGATCCATAATATATATAAATATATTAATAAAACTTCAAATTTATTATTCTCTACAGAAATTATCTTTTCAAAACCCTCATATTGATAAACTGAATATTTCAGAAGGTAAAGGTTTTAGATTTGACAAGAATTTGTACCGTATAGTAACTATGATTTTTCTTTGTTTCCATTCTAATAACTTGCCCTAGTTTTCAGTTCAACAGAAGTTTTTTAAATTCACAAAAATCATTTTTTTTTAATAAGGTTTATTTTTCTTTTCTGAAGCAAACAGATAAAAGAAAGGGTATGAGAAGAAGACTACAAGAGGAACCTGGAGTCCAATGCAAATCTGAAGATGCCTGCTTGACTCTGATGCCCTCGAACTCGATTCCAATTCTTAGTCCAAAATGAACTCCCCAAGACAACACTAGCAACAGATTGAAGACCAAATTCCCTTCCTAAAGCTCTCCTCAGATAATAGCAAAATATTCAAAACTAATCTCTTCAGATTCAAAATACCTCAACAATGACTTGAGCAACTTCAACTTTCTGATCTTCTGTGTGTGTGTGTGAACCTCTCAAAATTCATAAATAATATAAAAATATATTGCCCATCTCCTCAAAAACTCTCCAAAAATCAAAATTAAAAGAAAATCAATTCTTTAAAAGCTAGTTTTTTCCCAGATCTCTATTCCTATTGGCTCACACAGTCTTTTTATTCTTTTATTTGTTTTATTGCTTTAATTTCTGTTTTTGCAACTTTTCTTGCTCCTCACATTACATATTTAATTTAAATAAATTATTCTCATAATTATCCACCACCAAACAATTGATTAAAATAATTAAGCCATATTTAATATTTAATTATTATTTAATTGCAATATATGATTTTCAAAATAATTAAATCATCTAAATATATAAAAGAATTTAATCTAACATTGGAATAAATAATTATTTCATCATTAAAATGAATCATAACTTATACAATGCTACCTTGACAAAATACGACATAACACATAATGCAAAACACAAATGACAACAATTACACAAAGTAAACAATACCAAACAACGAGATGACCTGACATCATGGGACAGGAGAACTTCATCGTCACCTCTGTATCAACATTTAACCGTTGGGTTATTGGTGCTCGCCCTGTCCTGCCGAAGCAGGTGGAATTGAGACTTGTACCTGCAAATCCTGCATACAAGAGAAGTTGTGTACATGTGCATATATATATCATCAAAGCATTAAATCAAATACTACATTGTGAGAAGGAATCGTAACATAACAGGGCACTCGCAAACGAGTGATGCTATATTGTCCTTCGTCACACCTATTCTAACAATTATAGCATAATCAATGAATTACATTTCTAACTAACAATCATCTCATAACATATTAAATTAAATCACTACATCATATCATAATTCAGAAAAATCAACTGATATAATCAACCATAATGTCATATAAAGTAATCATGTCCAAAATGAAATAACATCATCATCTAACGTTTAGCACAAATCAAACAATAATAGTATCATCACGATCCAAGGTGCATAGAAAAATAATAAGTCTAAACAAAGATAGGGTATTACATTTTTAAGCAACTCTAGGTTCAAATAGGGATTCTATTCTCCTTCTTGCTTGTGATCATGGTTGAAGCTCTAGAAGAAACATTCACAAGGTGATCAATGATGGTAGATTAAAAGGTGTTTTCCTTCTTTGATGGGCCTCATTACCACATAAACACCTTTATGGATGACACTATTATAATTGGGTATACCTTAGTTAAAGAGGCTAGAGAAATTAAATATTTTTTATAGAATTATGAATTGGATTTTGGGAAAAAAATTATTTTCCAAAAAGCACAATATTTTTCATGAACACTTTGGTTCATTGTCAACTCAAGATAGCTCAGATCCTTCAATGCCACAAGGGTGATATTCCCTCCAAATGCTTAGGAATTCCCCTCTTATTACACAAAAAATTAGAATCCTTTTGGGTTGATTTATTGGATAAATTTCAATTTCAAGTTGAAAAGTTTAGTTGATAAATCTACCATGCAAAATTTTGTAGTGTATGCTATGAGCCTGTAGACACCTAAAATATGACCTTTCCCAACCACACCTAATTTTAGCCTATGCTTATCCCATTAATTAAACAAATATCTATTATTTATTTAATTATTCTCATCCTTTCCCATATTTATCATAATCCTTTAATTAAATAAACATTTACTATTTATTTATTTATTTTCCCTTCACATGATCCCATTAATTAAATAAATACTTTATTTATTTAATTAATTCCCCTTTATCCTCTATCCTTGTCCTTCTAGTCCTAACCTTCATCTTGTTTACATGGATCCTAATCTAAATTTTTCCTCATGTGACAAGTGTCCCCTTCACATGTCTAACTAACTCCTTGTCTAGATTCACTGAACATAAACACCTAGCAAAAATTCAAACTAACTTTTCATCTTTTCCACTCATCTAATTCACCCTATTAATCCTATCCATTTCCATAAGGATTATTGTTCTTATCTGAATGAAAAAACTAGATCCTATCCATCATGTACCACTTGTCATATGATTGTATCCTTGATACAAACCCTAATCCTCCATCAATCTTAGCCATCCATCATAAATCATTTATAGCCATAGATTTTTCCTCCTCAAGACTCTATATCTAGAGGATCTCATCCTTCATCAAATCCTAATGCATGAAATTTGAAGCTATCATACCTACATGCTTCCATTTTGATCTCTTATCTATCAATCATATCAAGGTTATACGAGAGCATTGAGAAATCCACATATCAATATCAAAGAGAAAATCAAATGGAATAAGGGTGTACTCCATTTCCACTCATCGAGGAGAGAAGCAATGATTCTAGGTGAAGGTAGTGTGCTTTGTATTGATTTTATCTTCCTTTGTTTTCCTTCAAGATTTTCCAACCTATTCAAAGCCCTTTTAAAATAATTTTGAAGTTTTTTGAAATGTTGGAATAGATCTAGAAAAAAATTCTTTGGGTTGGAGTATAAGAGAGAAAATTAGTCCCATTACTGGCATGGGAGGGTTTTTGTAGATTAAAAAAAGGGAGGATTGGGTATTAGAAAGATCAAGAAGTTTAATCTTTCTCTTATCGCTAAAGTTTCTTGGAGATTGATTTTTTACCACAAACAATGGACTAAGATACTAAAGAGAAAATATCTCTCTCAACATAGGATCTTGTAGGAGTCTTTTGATTTCTTGGATTCACTTCTTAGATCAAGTATTTTGAAAATAATTATGGATAGTAGGAGCCTTGTAAAAAAATGAGTTAAATGGAAATTGAGGAATGTTTCCTCCATCAACTTTTGGGATGATATATGGATTCTTGATACCCCTCTTTCTAGCTATGATTAGGTGTGACCTTTGAAAGAGAGTTGTTTAAGGACTATTGGTAATGAAGTTGTTGATTACATGAGAGGGGATTGTGGAAATTTATTGCTACTTTGGTCCCCTCTCCTTCCTTAAATACCCATGTCTTAAGGATTTATTCTATAATTTCTCAGTACCATATTCCTCTTTTCCCACGACTAATGACCTTGTATTGTGTGGTACCCCTAATAGATCCTATATTTTTTCCTCTAGTCTTGTTGCCCTTGTGGGTTTGGATATTCCATCACCCTTTTGGGCTAAGATCTAGAATCCACAGTTGATCCCAAAATTGAATATTTTCTTCTAAATTTGGACACAAAATAAGGTCCTAACCTTAGATAATATCATCAAAGGGGATTTATTTTCCCAATGGATGTGTCCTTTATGAAAATAAGCTAAGAGTGTCACCCACTTGTTGATCGATTGTGCCTATTTGAGAGAAGATTGGGGAAAATATTCTCTTTAGAATATTAGCTAGGTAAATCCTAATTCCATTGAATGGTTGTTTGATCAATTGGTTTCTCCCTCTTCAAAATTATCCTTGAGGTTTCTTTGTTCCATAATGCTCCCCTACGTCACTTGGGGTTTTTGGTAGAAGATAAACAATCATATATTCAGAGATAAAAAAGGTAAAACTAATAGAGTGGCTAGAATAATCACCATGGCCATTAAAGAGAACTTGATGGTGGGGATTTTAGAGAAAATATAAAATTATTCCATAATTGGGGTATCTCCTTTAGATCTCAAAACTGGGAAGGATTGGAACTTACAATTTGATATATCTACACCCTTCAAGAACATGAAGAAATCAAGAGAAGGGGTGGTTTGGAACCCACATCTTTTGAGATGGATAAAGGTTAAATTTTACAAGGCCTTTAAGGGAAACCCAAGAGATACTAGAGATGGTGGAGTTTTGAGATTGTGAAGTTTTGAGATATGATAACGGTAAGTTCATTTATGCTCTTCCTCTTCCTCTTGGAGTGTATTCTAATCATTATTTTGAGGTGGCTTCAAATTTAAATGCTATCAAACTTGCACATTCTATAGGGTTCAATAAAATTATTATAGAAGGAGACTCCTTAAATATTATTTAATTCTTGAGGGGTATCCAAATTGCAAGTTTGAAGTGATTGATACCTTTATAAAATACTCCCTTATGCTTGTCAATTCCTTTGAGGAAGTTATTTTTAACATTTTTCATAAAGGTAATAAGCTAGAAGAATCTCTTGCTAACTTGGGAATTAATTATGAGAAAAATAAGATTTGGGAGGATTTGGTTTCTATCCCCATGCAATTTAAATTCATTCTAAGTAATTATTACTTTACACGTAGTAGCTTGCACTTGAGGTGTAATTATGAGAAAGGGAGGAGAACTCATAGGAGAACTCATACGATTAATTTATGATGGTTTCTAATAATTTTTGTATCATTATTGAATGTTTACCATATATTCCTAGCCAAAAGAACAAACATGGGTTTTTTTGGGTGCCTATGAACATGGATGAGGATAAATCTAAGATGGTGGTTTGTGATTGAAATAGGATAGAACCCTCAAACTGTGAGGGGGTTTGTTGAAGGCCTCAAGTGTGTAAGATTTTAGAGTAATTTTGTCTAACCTTGTATCTTGAAAGACTCAATGGTCATGATATTGTAGCCCAAGGATGGGGTGGGAATGTAAGTTAAATGAGGATCTTATTTCCCAAATTACTAGTCTCTCTATAAAAGGATGGAATTTTTTTAAGGATAGGAAGCCTAGTGATGAAGCTCTCCAAGTTTTTTATAAAGGTGATGAGAGTAATATGATGGACAAGTTATATTTAGGATATGAGAAGCCTTACTAAAAACAATGTGGGCTATTGTGGCAAAGACTGTCATGAGGTATGTTTTCCTAGAAGAGAGGTTTAAATCCATTTATGGCTATCATTTTATTTATTCAATCACTTCTATCACAAGATGTGTGTCTCATTTCTATTTTTTCTCTTAGCCAATATGAAACACTCAATAATTGAGAGCAGAAAGGCACCTAATATGGTTCCTCTCTATTAGGGCCTCATTCTCTTGATTGTTAAATATATGAAATATCATACTCTCAATAGACAAACCATTTGTGAATGAGATAATTCCATGAAGAAACCTCACCACAAAAGAGTGAACCATACTGATACCTCATCCTCTAAATATTTTGAGGAAGAAAATCTAGGAGGTTGGGAAGGTGGTGAGGATTCTAGTGATTTGGTTCAAGAAGTGTTGGGTCCCTCATCTAATTTAGAGCAATTATTTTAAAGAGGATATTATGCCTACCTAGAGGAAGAGGAAACTTAAGGTTGAAACCCCCAAACCTTAGTGGATAAAAGGAGAAAGGGGAAGAGAAAAATATATGGGTTAAAGGGTTTAGAGATTGGTAATGAAATGGAAAGTGGTGAATATCTGGTAAAGGGTGGTGAAGAAGAATAAGAAGTGTCTATTTTAAAAGATAACAAAAAGGGGAAGTCCATCTTAGTGGAGTTGGAGGTTGGATTCACATTCCCTATAATCCTAGTCCCTACCCTTGACATTGCTAAGGATTTCCATGAGCTCATTTTAAAGACCTCTAATCATGAAGAATTTTTACAAGTCCTAGGGATGGTTAAGGAGGTAGTCTCTTCTCTACATCTTATGACTAAGTGGTTTTATGTAGATAAATCATCTTAACATAAAATTAGATAATCTTTACAAAAAATTTGGTAGCTCAAAACTAAATCTCAAGGGAACAAGATGTTAGTATTTTGTAGGGATGGGAAGCAATCCCAAAACTTGAGATAATTGAGAATGATTTGTTTAAAGTCAACAATGATTTTAAGATAGAGACGATGACTATAAAATAATAGAAAAATGAGATCAATAAAAGGTTGTCTTGGAAAATGAATTGAATTCCATCAATGATAACTTGGCATGTGTGATTCAGGTGGCTAAGTACACTATTTGAAATATTGTTTTAGGTATTGAAATCTTGATTGAAAAGCTCAAACATCTCCATGAAGGTTAGGTTATGTAGAGGATTGAGAAAGTTAGTAAAAAGGATCATGTTGGTCTAAGCACTAGAACTCACACTAGCAAGAATAAATATTTTGAGGGTGAAAAGAAAGATTTAATGGGATTTGTCAAATTATAGGAAGAATTTTATCAATAGGAGATGGAAGCTATTGAAACTCTAAAGAATTTGTGGTTTGTTTTGTTGTGTTTATTTTTTTACTATTATAGTTTTGTATTTTTCTTTTGGTTTGCTTTGGTGAATGTTTTTCTATCTTTTGGTTGTGCTTTTATTGTTAATTATTCTTTTGAAAAGGGTTTCAAATCCCCTTCAAAGCCTATTTTACCTTTAATAAAAGATAAAGTGATAAAATATAACATTATTATATATCTCATTTATGAATAATATCATCAATTAAAACTAACAATAATACCATGAACTCATACTAGTTGAGGTACAAATAAAAGAGAAGACTAAATTAACTAAATTTATTTCATAAATAGGTATTTCTAATAAATCTATTATTTTATGTTACATAAGTTTAGAATTTGTCTAATATTCATGGAAATATATAACAAGTAAATAATAATATTTTACATCAAAATATAATTCTATCATGAAATATATAAGTACACAATATTAGTGTAAATAGGGTCACTGTCCACCTAGTTAGCTAATCACCTTTCTAGGATTGACCTATTTACACTTATAACTTGAGTTTAATTAGGTTTTTTATGATTTTTTCTTGCTTCATAGAATTGAGACATGTGTCATCATTTTGTGAGACACCTATTACATGTATACTTGCCACTTGCTCACACACTTGTCAAGTGAGCTCACACGTGTTGCATTTTTAGAGGGGTAGTGAGTCATTTTCTCCTACCTTCTCACATTCTCATCCTTTCCTATATAAGAAAGTATCACATTGTATTTTATACATTCTGAAAATTGAGTATTGATTTATTTGTTTCTAGTAAGTTATTCTTTTAAAACACTAGTGAATGCATACTTTGGTAGTTGTTTTTTTTAAGACATTTTATTTTGTATAAAATTCACATCTTATACACATTAGATAAAAAATGATATTTGTGTTTTGATTGTAGCAACAAAAAATCATTTGGGTATCTATTATTTTTGCACATAGTAGTTGAATATTGAAAAAATGTTGTCAAGATAACACTATGCGACCATTTTCCTACGTATAGAATTTTTTTTTTATCAAATTGCATATTCAACAAGTTGGAAAGAAAAATAAAATGGATTTACCTTGCAATGTCATATTTTTTTGGGTATCTATTATATTTTTCATATAGCAATTAGATTTTACAAAAAACTAAATCAAAAGTTTCCAAGTTATTGTTGATGAAAAAATAAAATATTGTAATAAATTTTGATCGGTAACTCAAAATTGAGTGTTTTTTTCTTAAAAAGTTCATATTTTTCATTTTCAATCCATTGGAATTATTTGCATTGTAAAAAACCATTAATTTGTAAAATGAATTTTTTTGGGGGTCTATGTTTCAACACTAATCATTCTAGGGGGATATACTTGCATTTCACATTGATATTTGCTAATAATTAGACCATGTATAGAAATTGTGAATTGAAGTGCACATATTGTGGGAGTAATCAACATGGGGATGGTTTTTTTCTTAATTTCTCACATCATCTCTTCCACCATCTATTTAGGATCACAAAACCTGAATCACCTATTGCTACATTTGAATCCACTATTGACTCATCCATGAGTTATAATGATTCTTTACATTAGGACATTATTATCGTCATTCTAGATTGAACACATTAGGATACATATCTACAAGACATATCATCCATGTTTGTAGAATCCCACCTTGCAAATTTGGATGAAACCTTTGGGGGAATTTTTCTTCTTTTTAATGTTAGCTTTGATGAAGTTGCATCACCATTTTCCATCTTTGGATCTTTCTCTTTCCTTTCCTACATCATATTTTATCATGAAAAATTATGCAGTTAGTCATGAGTCCAATATGAATCTTCCATCATCATGTTAACATCCTTTGCAATAGTATCAGATTCACATTGGTCTAGTTGTTTCCATACATCCATGGTCCTTGTTCTTGAAATTTATATGGTATCTAATCCATCTTATTAGGATTTTTCACACATCAGTATTATCTTGGAGATCATTGAGCATCATATCAATTCTTGGATCATGTGAAAAATTTAGAGGATTTCATCTTACTTCTTGCATAATCTTATCCAAAATGGGAAGTCATATTACACACATTTATGGTGTCATTTCTTCCCATGGGGGGAATGTTGTTCAATGATTGTGGATCATCTTCAACATCTAGTGTCACGCATCTACCAACACCACATGCATCATTTTGAGGGGAGGCTACATGGTTTCTCTTCTCCTATTAGTTTTGGGA